>PVJN01019449.1:0-37371 GCA_004026805.1 Lasiurus borealis | reverse complement strand
TTTTTAATATGTTTTTATATGTCTCTTGGCCTTCCTTATATCCTCTTTCAAAAAGTATCTATTTAGGTCCATTGCCCATTTTTTGATTGGGTTGTTTATCTTCCTTTTGTTAAGTTGTATGACTTCCCTATAAATGTTGAAAATTAAACCCTTATCAGAGATAACATTGGCAAATATGTTCTACCATGCAGTGGGCTTTCCTGTTGTTTTGTTGATGGTTTCTTTTGATGGGAAGAAAGAAGCTTTTTATTTTGATGTAGTACTATTTGTGTATTTCTCTTAAGTTTCCATTGCCCTAGGAGCTGTATCGGTAAAGAAATTCCTTCAGCATATGTCTGAGATTTTGCTGCCTGTGGATTCCTCTAATACTTTTATGGTTTCCTATCTTATGTTTAAGTCCTTTATTTATTTTGAGTTTATTTATTTATTTTTTTGTATGGTGTAAATTGGTGGTCTAGTTTCATTTTTTTTTTTTGCATGTGTCTGTCTAATTTTCCCAACACCATTTATTGACAAGATTGTCTTGACTTCATTGTATGTTCTTGCCTCCTTTGTCAAATATTAATTGAGCATAGTGGTTTGGGTCAATTTCTGTGTTCTCTATTCTATTTCATTGGTCTATATGTCTGTTCTTGTGCCAGTACCAGGCACTTTTGAGAACAGTGGCTTTGTAATAATGCTTGATATCTAGTATTGAAATCTCTCCTAATTTGTTCTTCTTTCTCAGGATTGCTATAGGTATCCAGGGTCTTTTTTTATTCCAGATGAATTGTAGAGCTTGTACTAGGTCTGTGAAATATGCCATTGGTATTTTAATGGGTATTTCATTGAATATATAGATTGCTTTGGGTAGTATGGACATTTTAATGTTGATTCTACCAATCCATGAACACGGTATTTTTTTTTTTCCATCTCTTTATGTCTCCCTCTATCTCTTTTTCCAGTGTCCTGTAGTTTTGAGTACATGTCTTTTACCTCCTTAGTTAAGCTTCCACAAATCAATAAATGGGATAGATCACATAAACAAATTGAGAGATAAAAATCACAGTCATATCAATTGACACAGAAAAAGCATTTGACAAAATCCAACGGCCTTTCTTGATAAAAACCCTTTGCAAAATGGGAATAAAAACTCTCAACAGAATAAAAGCCTTATATTACAAACCAAATTTATTTCTGAGTGTGAATCTCAGATAGGATAAAGAGCCACTGGACTATCTAAGTACAACCCAAGTACATCTCCTGTAAATATAGCTAAAACTTGTTCTGCTATGCCTAGAAATTGGTCATGCTCAGTCTAAAAGATTTATATTTTTATATATAGCTACAATTAGCCATTTATTGATAATAAAGATTTAATTCTTTTTGTTGTTGTTATTTGGTCTAGAATTCTGAATTCTGATAGCAAAGTAAGAAACATGGAGAACTCAGAACATTAAAATGCCAGGGTTATAGGGACATTTAGACTTTAGACTTTATGTGTGATAAAGCCAATACAAGGAGATTTGTGTGAACTTTCTAGGGGGTAAAATTGTTGTTGGTGTTTGCACTCTAGCAAAAATCTCAAAACATTTTTTTTTTCCTATGGTCCATTCCTCTAGGCCATTAACTTTTTCCTTACAAATAATAAGAGGTTTCTAATACGATGTGCCTTATACTGAGTGCTTAGAGACTTCAATTCATTTATATTTTACAATATTATAGAGTAGCTACAGATCACCCTCAGTCGATGAAGAACCTGTGAGACTAAAAGTTCCATAATTTTCTCAAGATCACACAGAAAGTGAGAATCTGGACCCAGAGCCATGTGCTTAGTCATTCGGACAGGTTGCCTCTCTTTTTCTGGTATTGTTTTAAAATATATTTTATTGATTTTTTATAGAGAGGAAGGGAGAGAGATAGAAAGTCAGAAACATTGATGAGAGAGAGACATTGATCAGCCGCCTCCTGCATACCCCACAGTGGAGAAGTGCCTGCAAGCAAGGTACATGCCCCCAACCGGAATCAAACCTGGGACCTTTTGGTCTGCAAGCTGACGCTCTATCCACTGAGCCAAACCGGACTTGGCTCTGGTATTGTTTTAAACTAGAGGCTAGATTTTGCTATAGAAAATAATCAGACCTCAAATTCAGTGGCAGAATGTCTGCCCATGGAAGCCATCTTTCTTTTTAATAAAAGGCAATATTTCCTTGAAATATTTATAAGACCAATGCACATACAACAATACCATTAATGTCAGCATCCTGAGAGGCTAAATATGCAAATTCACAATGGCTAAGCCAAATATAAAAACAGAGCTGACCCATACCATGGAGCAACTAGCCCCCAAATATAATCAATTATTTATAATAACCAGGCCAAAAAGAGAGTCAGATGTTTATAAGTCACACTTAGCGGGAGCCATGCTGCTATCTTTAGTTATAACTGAGGCACCCCTGCAACAGTCAACCCCAAATAGCCAGGAGTTGTTTAATAACTGGCAGCTTCCCTAATTTTTGTTCTTATTCCCAACTTAGAACCAAGCAGAGAAAGCCAAATATATACCCGCAATCAGTCAGGTAATTAGCCTGCTCCAATATCTTTAAGTCTATAGACTCCAACCAAGGCATAACTGAAGGCTTCTTTTGAAAAACCAAAGTGCTGTGATTGGGTCCAGGTTTGTTGTTTTTCCGATGAGTTCATGGACAGAGATGGTTAGCCGAAGCAGTTTATTTATTTTTATTTTTTAAAATATATTTTATTGATTTTTTACAGAGAGGAAGGGAGAGGGATAGAGAGTTAGAAACATTGATGAGAGAGAGACATCGATCAGCTGCTTCCTGCATACTTCGTACTGGAGGTGTGCCCGCAACCAAGGTACAAGACCTTGACTGAAATGGAACCTGGGACCTTTCAGTCCACAGGCCGTCGCTCTATTCACTGAGCCAAACCAATTCTGGCTAAAGCAGAATTTATTGATAGACAGACTGTCCCTAGCAGGGAGAGGACCCAAAGTGGGTTTATGATGAATCTTTTATGTCTAGGGGTAGATATCTGTCTTGCTAGCTCATGATTGGTGCTTTCAAATACTTCTGCCTCAGCAACATATCAAAGCTCACATCTCCTGCCTGTGGTCTTTTCTAAAGCAGCAGGGTTGCCTTAGCAACTCCCACGTCGTTGGATCTCCACCCTAGGTCCTTTTATTTGTCTCTGTGACTTTTCTCAGAGCGGGACACAGTCAGCAGGCTGCATCCTGTCATCCCACAAGATTCTGTTTCTCTTGGACTTCCCTGTGAGACTTCATTTCCCGTGACCCTGTACTACTTCTCCTCCCGTGGACCTGTACTCACCCCTCCTCTAACTCCTTACATCTTTACACCTCACATTTGTTTTCCACCTAAAAACTCTTCCACTCCACTGCCTGTCTTTGAATCTCTCTCAAACACAAGTGATGGTGGTCCACTCATTTCTTATGGCAGGTTCTGAATAAACAGCCTTTGCTTGTTCTAATTTATTTGGTGTTTGTTTCTGTTCTTTATCCTATAATATGTTGGTGTTTGTTTCTGTTCTCTATCCTATAATATGTTGAACCAGACTTGATCTTATTTCCTTTGGATAACGTTGGTCTAACTTATACTACAATTTACTTTATGTCGCAACACATGCTGACTGCATTTGATAAGATAGTCTTTGAAATGTGTGGTCGTTTTGTTTTATATAGTTGGAACAAACAGGATTGATGTGTGTGTGTGTGTGTGTGTGTGTGTGTGTGTGTGTTGGGGGAGATATCATTGAACTTATGTTTAGGTATTTTCAAACTTCATTAAGTAGTATAAAATCATAACAGTTGTGTACTACTATTATTATCTATGATGTCTAATTTCCTTGTGTATTCTTTGTTCATTTTCACTTTTACAACATGGCTCCTGTTACCAATACAACATGAGACTGGAAACGTATGCATCACCGGACTCAGTAATTAAAGAATAGCTCCAGATCACATGTGTCTGCATTTGATGAATCACTTTTCTTATATTTGGCTGGATTATTTGAGGGAAAATTTTTGTTTATCCTCTGTTTTCGCCAGTGATTCTCAGGTTATCAGGAGGTTGTATTCCTTTGATTCACAGAAAGTTCATGGAACAGATAGCACATAATAGCTTGAAGTGAATGTCTCTAAATTATTTAAATATATATATATATATATATATATATATATTTGAAAATATTTTAAATGCTGTCTTGGATAGGAGGTGAAAAAGAAGAATGTCTTTATGAGTGGCAACAGTGATATAATTGTTTCTTATGGTCTTAGAAACTTATATAATTCAAGGTTCCCATGAGTTGAAGAAACTGGTTATCTATTCCAGAGCTTTGTCTTATGGCTCATGGGATGGGGGTTGGGGGGGGCGGGGAGGAGATAGACTTGTCTTCTGAAACTCTGTGGTGGATAATATGACCTTATAGAGGGTTTGCAATACACATACAGAATCAAAGGAAAAAAAAAAACACCTGAGATAAGCAGTCTTATGCACTAATTTTATGACTCACTTATCAGTAACTGATTGAATACATAATTAAGGCAGCAGAAAAGCAAGTGTTTGATGATACACAAAGTATCTTACTTTCTTGTTTAGCATCCTTCTGATTCTCTGCTCTTCAATTGTTTTAACACTGAACTCCGGTCAGCCTAAAATCCCGCAATAGTGACGGTTTCTTCCCTAGTTGACGAGTTGCCTCTGCCTTCTTAAAAAAAAAAAAAAGAAAGAAAGAAAAGAAAAAGAAAAATCACAGTTCTTGAGAGCTGCTTCAGCACTTTCCTCCAGATGCAGGGAGATGGATTACCAGGCTCCTGTTGGATGACCTGCCAAGAGCATTGATCGTGCATCGCGCATGTAAGTCTTAAAAGTATGAAAATAACGAAGAATGCTCCAGAAAAACCTCACAGATCAGGGATTTTAAACACCAATTATATTATTAAATAACAACCATGGTTATGTAAGAAACACGCAATTTAGGGCATATGGTGTTGGAAAAATGCAAGTTGTAACTTGAAGAGGGAAATAGAATTGGACGATCTTTATAACATTAACAATATCTTTTGGATAACATTTTGATAAAGTTATTATTCTTTAACTTAGATCTTACTTTTCTCCTGACAATATTTCTAATAAATAAACTCCAGTGAGGCTCTTAACCACTCTGCAGATATCCAAGTTTCTAATTAATTTGTCAAAGGCGATTGATTCCACTTTTGGGGTTGAATATGCTCATACATGAAAGTAATGATAAATTTAATTTTAGCGTCAACATAGACAGCAACATATACCTTTTATTTTTGCAGCAGAAACAAACCCGTCACTGTACAAAAATATAGGATACCAAGCATTTGTTTGCCACTGTTGTCTCCAAGTATAATAATGAATGCATGGAAATAATTCTGCAATCAGCCACTCTACACACACATATGACATTTATGGAATTCCAGCCGAGATCTATATTTAAAACAGGCCTTCTAAACATGTTCTCGGTGGATGAGAATAAACCCCGAAGAGCTGCTCTTTATACTCGATATTTTCCCACAGATACGAGGCTTCAAAGATCCTCTGAAAACACCATAAAGTTTCAAACTACTGCGCCCGCACGCTTCACACTTGGATCCCATTGACATCAATCAGAATTCTATGCGCATGGACTGAGGGCAAAGCCTAACCTTTTATACGGTCGACAATGTGTTTGAAATGACTAGAAAACTCTGCAACTTCAAACTCTGTGCTGACTTCACACTTTGACAAGGCATTAAATTTTAAGTATTCAACAAATACGTATGCTGCATTTTACTTGTTTCATTTAAAACTGTTAAAACCGAAGGGAACTTTGCTTTACCATTTGAAGGTTAAAATTTACGTTAACTCAATCATCGAAAATGTTGCAGTCTAGGGTGGCTTTTAAATATCTTTATATTGAGTTCATCCTCATGCAAAGTATTGAGTTATTAAGTATCTAAATACAGTGGTACCTCGAGATAAGAGTGCCCTAACATATGAGGTTTTTGAGATACGAGCCGTCGAGAGAGTGATTTTTGCTTTGAAATATGAGCAACATTTGAGATAGGAGTAATCAAGCGGATCGGCCGGCTGCACACAACCCACCAGTTTACCGTGACTCAAGCATCTCATAGTTTCCCACGCCTCAAGGTTACAGAACGAATTAAACTCGTATCTCGAGGTACCACTGATAGGGTAAGGAAATTGTCACCAAATCATTTGGGAAAACTAATTCCATTAAATAAAATTTGAATAGTAAATAAAACTTGTAAAAACAAAAACAGAAAAACCAGATGCTATAGTTTGGGAAGCTCATCAAAAGGTTTGACCCACGAGTTGGACCTGTGTTTGGAGTGTGTGCTTGGCTTCCATTCCTTACTAGAAGCTACCCAAGGGCATAGCCTTGATATAGCAACATAGCAATGGCCAGCGGTTCTCAACCTTTTTTAATGCTGGGACTTTTTCATACAGCTCCTCATGTTGTGGTGACCCCCAATCAAAATTATTTTTGTTGCTACTTCACAACTGTAATTTTGATACTGTTATGAATCATAATGTAAATATCTGTGTTTTCTGATGGTCTTAGGCTCTACAGCAGCGGTTCTCAACTTGTGGGTCGAGACCCCCGGGTTGAAAACTGCTAGCAAGGTCGCCTAAGACCATGGGAAAACAGATATTTACATTATGATTCATTAACAGTAGCTAAATTACAGTTGTGAAGTAGCAACAAAAATAATTTTAAGATTGGGCGTCACCACAATATGAGGAACTGTATTAAAAGGTCACAGCATTAAAAAAAAAGGTTGAGAACCACTGAATGAGATGATCTGGACTGGGCACAGAACAACCCTGGTTAAGGCCACCTGTGTGCTGAACTGAACCCAGTTAAGGCTTCTATAATAAACTTCTAAGATTATAGTGAGTAGGTGTGATAAACTACTTGTTTTGTTCTTTGTTTTTTTTTTTGTTTGTTTGTTTGTTTTTTGATTTTTGGTTAATCCTCACCCAAGGATATTTGTGTCCATTGATTTTTAGAAAGAGTAGAAGGGAGGAGGCGAGACAAGAGAGAAACATTGATGTGGATGTGAGATTGGTTGCCTCAACCACATGCATCCTGACGGGGGCTGGGGATTGTTTTGAGGCCACCCAGGATAAACTTCACATGTCAGTTCCCTTATTTGTTAAACCTGCCTCCTAGCAATCTAGAGTGGCCTGCCTCTTTCGCTAGTCTCTCTCTCTTCTTCAAGTATGTTTGTGCTTTCTCATCAGAGACTGTAAACCCCATGGATGGACACTGTCCTCGAAGAAACTTTCTCAGTGCTCTTCTGATGCATGAGATGTGGAATTTCTTTCCTGCATCTAAGTATAAGGATGTAAGGAGTAGTTTGTATCTTTCCATTGTTTCTCTCAGATCATGAAACTCCATATTCAACAATTTGTCTACTCACAGGACATTTTCATCTCCAAAATCTATTAATGTGCAAGTAATAACTTAAAAATGTATGCAGTTATCCATCCCACCTCTTCCATGTATGGTTTTACTTCCTAAGGTTTCAGTTTCCTGCCTGTAACCATAACCAAAAAATATCAACTGGAAATAAACAATACATTGACATTTCATGTTGGGATGGATTCCATTAACAACTCAACATAGGATTCAGGAAACAGGTTAAACAGTTAAATGTGGGGGGAAAACACCATTCTACTTAGTAGAAGGCTTATCAAGAAAGCTTTGTAGATGAATAACTATTTAAATAAAAGTGTATGTTGACAGTTAAGAAATAAAAGAAAAAAAAAGAAATCTTCTCAGGGGTCAATAGAAAACTACTTTACACACTGTTTTCATTTCTGTTGTTGTACCTTATGGTGAGTATCGAGACTCTATCACTTATTTAACGAAGTTTACTTGGTACAAAATTTCTACCTACAAATCAAGCATGGGTAAGCAAAGAGACCTCCTGTTCTTTCTATATGTCCTCACACTATAACTCAGACCAGTAATTTTCTGTCATACATGGATGGACTGAATGTTTGCATCTTCCTAAAGTTCATATGTTGTAGCCCTACTGTGGTAGTATTTGAATGTGAGAACTTTGGGATGGAACTAGGTCATGAGCGTGGAGCCCTGACATGGAAAGTTTAGTTTTTATAGATCAAGGTTGAGGCCTAGTAGAGATAAAGGCCCAAAGGAGATTCACTAGAGTTTGGTTAAAGAGAGAACCTTCATCAATATGCACAGCTCTCAATGCTAACATCGCCCTTACTCTTATATAATGAGTTTAAATTATAATTTTCTCAAATCTTATCAACATGCATTGCTCCAAAAATGTCTATCTAAGATTACACATCTTAGGTTCATAACAAATAAGACAGGATGTATTACAGAGAGGGAGTTTTTCTTTTATGTTAAAAAAAAAAGTGCCATTATGTGAGGTTCATGACTTATCCTTTATCATTGTTTAGTTTGTTTATATCAACTGGGTTTTCAACATGTTCCTTTGGGTTTTGACAAATTTCTGTGAATAAATGAATAATCGAATGGCCACAAAATGCTTCAAAATGATGTGCCTTATATTTCAAAAATAACCAGGTAGGTTGAAATATAATTGTCTCAAAACTTTATAATAGGTATGGCATTCTAGAATTTTCATTGTTTTACCCATGAGAGGAGAAGTGTATTTGTAAATTAATCGTAAAAAACATGGGTCTGATAGGGAAGTGAGCTAAGAAGAGGGACAGCAAGAAGAATGGACAAATGAGTCTACCTCCCAAGGGTATATCACGGCTCAATCTGCTGAGAGCTTTCTGAAAACTGGGAGAATATTCCTTCAAATTATGGCTCCCAGGTAGAGAATGCTGAGCTATGTATTAGCAACGACTTTTCCTCATTAATTTAGATCACTCTACTGCCACTGCCTCTCTGGCACTTCCTGTTCACCCAGTACAGGGACCAAAGTACTCCCCTATAACCAAAGATGCTCACAGGCTGAGAGATAGATACAAGTCCATTTGCCCATACAGTGATACCTCGAGATACGAGTTTAATTCATTCTGTAACCTTGAGGCTTGGGAAACTATGAGACCCTCGAGTCGCAGTAAACTGGTGGGCCGTGTGCAGCCGGCCGATCCGCATGATTATGCCTATCTCAAATGTTGCTCGTATTTCAAAGCAAAAATCGCTCACTCACTCGACAGCTCGTATCTCAAAAATCTCGTATGTTAGGGCACTCGTATCTCGAGGTACCACTGTATATTAAATATTTGTAGGAGACCTTCAGGACTAGACACAGTGTATATGGACTGTATAAATGGCAGACTCTTCTCCAAGATTATAAAATCAGAATGATTCTGAAGAGTCCATATTGTGCTCATATTAAATATGAGGTAACATTTTCACTATGCAAAAAATTGTAAAAAAAAAAGGAAACAAAATGGCCTGGAAATGATCATCTATGGGCTAGTTTTAAGACAGATGAAGAATGATTTGCTAAATGATCTTATACTTTTTTTTTTTCTGGCCTCAGACACAGCGGCATATATACAAAATAAGTCATTTGAAGTAAAAAAGCGAGAGTTACAATATTTTGATATATTCTCCTTAAACAAAAACCTTAGATGCTCAGAAGTAATAATGTACTGAGAAGGGAAAGGAAATATTGAAATGTTTAAATGCAATTAGGTGGTGATTATCGGGATAAAAGCTAGCATTGTTTTGATTGAGTGTTACTAGGCAGCAAGAACCAGATAATGCCATTATGAAAATGAAGCCATTAACCTTCAGAATCTATTTAAGTCGAGGTTATAACTCCAAATGAGCTCAAATGGGAACAAACATAAAGAAATTAGCTTTCAATATATTCATTAATGTCAGATATCATTGATGGTTTTATCCCTGTGTATTTTTATGAACTGTTTCCTGTGCACTCCTGGCCATCATTCTGAAGTCTCATAATGTCAATCACTGTGGAAAACTTAATCTTATTCATGAGTCAGATTTTTTTGAAATGCCTTTTCTTTATGGCAATCAGTCATACAGTAATGATATTCCTAGGTTAATGTTGCTTACTGCAGGGTCTATTTAGGACTGTAAACACCTGGGTTAGTATCTTGATTCAATTTAAAGGAAGCTGCTTATCCACATAATGGATGCTTCCTTGCTTAATATTTTATTTATTTATTTTCTTGTACAGTGATGCTTATATTATACGTTATGGTCATAAAATCTGAAAATGCATGTAAAGGTTTTGTATTAATATGAAACCTTGCATATTATACTTGGATTAGCTTTAGAACTAACTGCATTTTATAATGAAAGCTATATATAAAGAATATTACAATAGAAAAAATGCAGGTCATTGGGTAGCAGGAACTATTTTATGTAAATATACTAGAGGCCAGAGGCCTGGTACATGAATTCATCCACCAGTGGGTCCCCTTGGCCCGGCCTGTAGGATCAGGCCAAAACTGGCTCTCCAACATTCCCTGAGGGGACCCGTATTGCTAGAGGGTACAGGACAGGCTGAGGGACCCCACTGGTGCATGATCGGGGCTGAGGAGGGACACCAAGGTTGGCCAGCCAGGGAAGGACTGTGGGAGAGCTTCAGGGCATGTCTAGCCCATCTCACTCAGTCTTGATCAGTCAGACTTTAGCAGCAAACTAACCTACCAATCACATCATCTGCCCCTGGTAATCAGTTCACATCATAGCCAATGGTTGAGCGGGCCTTAGCATATCATTAGCATATTATACTTTGATCAGTTGAACAAACCGCTGGATGACTGGACACTTAGCATATTATATATTTTATTATATAGGGTTATGTATTAGTATTTGTAAAAACTTAGAAGCTTAACAATACAGTGGTACCTCGAGATACGAGTTTAATTCGTTCCGTGACCTTGAAGCATGGGAAACTATGAGACGCTCGAGTCGCATAAACTGGTGGGTCGTGTGCAGCCGGCCAATCCGCGCGATTACTCCTATCTCAAACGTTGCTCAAATTTCAAAGCAAAAATCGCTCGCTCGACGGCTCGTATCTCAAAAATCTCATATGTTAGGGCACTCGTATCTCGAGGCACCACTGTATAAATATTTCATACATGAAAACATTGAATAAGTTCTCCTTCAATGTTATAAATATCTGTATCTTAATTTCAGATTAAAATATCTGTATTTTAATTTCAGATCAAACGGCAGTATTTTTTAATAAAAATACTTTTAAGTTTTTATTTAGAACCATTGAATGATAATACCACACAAATGACCTTTATATTTAAACTGAAGGCCTGATGCATGGATTTTTGCACCAATGGGGTCCCTCAGCCTGGCCTCGGGGATCAGGCCAAAACCAGTTCTCTGACTCCCCCAGGGGTCCCAGATTCCAAGACGGTGTTTCTTGGGTGACACTCCCTGGAATCAAGCTCCCTCCTCTCTAGTTCTGGGTGCATCACTGAGAACCACAGCTGCCAAGTCACCACATCTCAGCAGCTCCTGCATTGAGTGTCTGTCCCCTTATGGTCATTGCGCATAGCTACGGGCCACTCGGCCAGTCACTTAGGCTTTTATCTATAATAATAATAAAAACGCAATATGCTAATTAGACCAGACAACCTTCCAGATGACCTTCTGGACAGAGCTGTGGCGGTGGGAACCAAGGAGAGGCAGCTGCTGGGGCAGCGGGGGCCAAACCCCTTGCACAAATTTTTGCATCGGGCCTCTAGTATCTATATGAAAGCCTAAGCAACTGACCGACCAGTTGACTAGTCGCTGTGATGCGCACTGACCCTCAGGGGCCAGACTCTCACTGCAGGAGCTGCCCCCTGGTGGTCAGTGCGCTCCCACAGTGGGAGTGACACTCAGCCTATCAACCAGTCCCAGCAGCCCACCAGCCTGGTGGCAGCCATTCATTCCCACAGTAGACCTGCAGGTCCAATCTCCAGATAATGGGCCAGACCCCGATGGGCTGGTGCTGCCGGCATGATCCTGACAGCTCCGCCAGCCTCCTAGAAGTCAGCCTCAGGCACCATGGCTGCTTCCCCTCCCTAGATGCACTGCCAGGAAGAAACAATATAAAAGTGGCTGCCAGGTGGCCCCCAACAACCAGTGCAAACATCAATGGGATGGATCTGCATCCCGGGCCAGCGAAGGCATCCCGCCACCTGCCAAGAGGGCTGATTGTGTCCTGGCATCCCCCACTTGGGACGGGCGCCAGACACAGGGCTCACAGCTTGCGAATATCGCTATGGTGGCACGAGCCCCTCCCGATTAGGACTGACTGGGTGAGGGCCTGTGGCAAGCACAGTGGGGTAGGGATGACTGGGAGCAGCAGGCAGAAGCAGCAGGCTGTGTTAGACTTGCTGATTTCGGACCAATCCCCCACAGGCCACACCGAGGAACCCCACGGGTGCATGAATTCATGCACCGGGCCTCTAGTATATAGATAATTACATCTCATTATTAAATTTCTAATTTCAAAAAAGGCTGAACACGATTTAACACTCATGATATTTTAAAAACTCTATGGTGTGTTTAAAGAAAGTTTTATATCTTTCTTTACAGTGTGAATTTCTTGGATAAAATCCACTTGATCATGTTGAGTTATCATTTTGATGCTGTTGGACTCAATTTGCTAAAATGTTCAGAATGTCTGCATCTATTTTCATAAAGGCTATTACTGAGTAGTTTGTTTTCACTTTTTAGAATCTTGCTATGTGGTTCTAGTGCCAGGGTAGTTAGTAATAGCCACATAGAATGAGTTGGGAAATATTTTTTTTTCTTCTTCTTCTGCCTTGTTTTACCGGCTGTCATCTTCAGTGTTGAAGGGAAGTGGTAAAAGTGACCTCTTGTCTTGGTCCTGACCTTCCCAGTAACCCTGTCGGTGTGCAATTGTGGGAGTTCCCCTGAGGCAATCTCAAATTACTTCAGAGGCTGCAAAAAGAGGCGGACAATTTCAGGTTGGTAGGTGGCAGGTTTAATAAGCAAGAAATTTATAAGACTTGTCTTGGTCAGCCAAAAGAGAACCAGATCTCCATTCCTAGCCAGAATCGTAAAAGTTTCTATAGAGGCCTTAGCTGGTGACAGTCACATATACCATATGTGATGATTACCACAACACATTGAGCTCTCAAGTTTGTAGCCTTTGAAATGGCTTCTACTATGGACAGAACATATGTTCTGAGGATGGGAGAATGGGGGGAGGGGGGGGTGTGTCTGAAATTGTCTAGATTAAGTTTGTGGGCCAACCTGCAGTTGAGAACTCTCATTAACCTCCCCCAAACAACTCTTAATGCTTTCACCATTAACTCTGCTGTTAGTCATCGAGCTGTGATAGATTCTCTACCAGGTTGAGGAAGTTCTTTCTATTCCTAATTGCTAAAACTTTTAATAAGAAATAGGTGATGAGTTTTGCCAAATGCTTTGTCAGAATTTTTAAGTAATCACTTTTTTTCCCCCCTCTCCTGTTAATTTGATAAATTGCCTGTATTGATTTTGTAATCAACCTTGAATTTCTTGGATAAAATCCACTTGATCATGTTGAGTTATCATTTTGATGCTGTTGGACTCAATTTGCTAAAATGTTCAGAATGTCCGCATCTGTTTTCATAAAGGCTATTATCGGGTAGTTTGTTTGCTTTTACTTTTTATAATCTTGCTATGTAGTTCTAGTGCCAGGATAATAATAGCCACATAGAATGAGTTGGGAAATATTTTCTCCTTTTAATTTCTGCAGGACTTTGTTTAGAATTGGTACAATCTCTAGCTTAGAAGTTTTCTTAAACTCACCACTGCACTAGTGCAAACATCTGGACTGGGAAGTTTCCTTGTGAGAGGATTTTAACTACATATTTAATAAATTTTATACATAGAGGTCTATTCATATTAAATATTTATTTTTGAGGTAGCATCTGTAGTTTGTGTTGTTTAAGAAACAAATTCCTACCTGGCTGGTGTGGCTCAGTGACTGAGTGTTGATCTATGAACCAGAAGATCATGGTTATATTCCCTGTCAGGGCACATGTCTGGGTTGCAGGCTCAATCCCTAGTAGGGGGAGTGCAGGAGGTGGTTTATCAATGATTATCTTTCATCATTGATGTTTCTATTACATTCTCTCCCTCCCTCTCCCTTCTGCTCTGGAATCAGTAAAAAAATATATTTTTAAAAAGAAAAGAAACAAATTCCTCTCATATGAACTGTCAAATTCACTGGCATAAAGTTGTTTACAATACTTTTTTATCTTTTTGATATCTGTATAATCTATAATGAAACCATGTCTTTCATTTCTGATATTGGTCATTTTTGATGTTTTTCTCTTTTTCTCTCTTTTTTATTCTCTGAGCAGCCTAGAGATTTATAAACTTTTGTGATCTTTTCAAAGAATCTGCTTTTGTTTTCACTCATGGTGTCTTTTGTTTTTCTGGTTTGTTGTATTTTTATTTATTTATTTTTAAAATCTATTTTTAGGACTTCAGAGAGGGATGAGGGAGAGAGAGATACTAGTAGAAACATCCATGATGAGAGAGAATCATTGACTGGCTGCCTCCTGTGTGCCCCCAACTGGGGACCGAGCCTGCCACCTTGGCATGTGCCCTTGACTAGAATGGAACTCTTCAGTCCACAGGCTGACGCTCTATCCACTGAGCCAAACCAGCCAGGGCTGTTTTTTATTTTGATTTCTGCTTTGATCTTTATTACCTCCTTTCATTTACTTTGTGTTTGACATGCCTTTTTTTGTGTGTTTTTTTTTTTTTTTTTCAGGAGCTCTCTGCCCACATTGAGAACACTGAGCTGCGAGGTGTCTGACTAGCCAATTAAAACAAGCCAACATGCTGAAAAACAGTTTGGCTCACTGGATAGAGCATTGGCCTGCGGACTAAAAGGTCCCAGGTTCGATTCTGGTCAGGGGCATGTACCTTGCTTGTGGGCACACCTCCAGTGTGGGATGTGCAGGAGGCAGCTGAGCGATGTCTCTCTCTCATCAATGTTTTGAGCTCTCTATCCCTCTCCCTTCCTCTCTGTAAAAAATCAATAAAATATATAAAAAAAAAAAACACTTAACATGCAGATAACAGTCAAGCATGTGTTCACGTACTACTCCAGTACAAGAGAGACCCAACCGCATACAACTGCGCTCCACATGTTTCTCCTTCCACACGCGGCCGACCTACCTCTGGAAGAGGGTAAGGCGGCTGGACACACAGGCAGGGGTCCTCTAGCTGCTAAGGAGGTGTAGACCCAGACAAAAGCCTGCTGCAGTTCTTGGGATTTGGGGGGTCTGGGGAGGAGAGAAGAAAGTTCTAGAAGTTGAAATGTGCTAAGTACTGAGTCAGAGCCAAGTATTGATAGAGGGGAGAATAGTATGTATTGTCATCGCTAAGAGAGTCACTCCTAATGGGTCAGGAGGCTGCTGAGGAAGTGGGGCCAGGCGAGCCTCAGGCCTCAGTCTGAGCCACAAACATCCTGGAGCAACAGAAGCTCCGTGGACATATACCCTGTTTCCCCGAAAATAAGACAGTGTCTTTTATTAACGTTTGCTCCCAAAGATGCACTAAGTCTTTTTTCAGGGGATGGTACACATTTATTGTTGAACAACAACACACACACACACAAAAAGGAAATTTATTACCTGTATACGGTACGGTAGTCGTTGTCATCACAAACCAGGTCACTGATGGGCCGCAGCACAGCCAGAGCTGTTCAGGCAGGGCGAGGTCTCTTTAAATCAGGAGTCAGATGCCTTAAGGTAGCTTCGGGGGCCTTATATTCCGGGAAGGCCTTATTATCGGGGAGGTCTTATTTTCGAGGGATGCCTTATATTACACCGAGAGGCAAAACTGGAAGTAGGCCTTATTTTGGGGGGGTGTCTTACTTTCAGGGAAACAGGGTATGGACATTTCTTCCTCCTTGGAGTCCTCACCTCCCCAGTCTGGATATTGGGTGTAAACACCCCCTGTTAACCTCGCTGGCGAGCCTGTCTTTGCCTGAGAGACCTCATGGGGACTGCACCTGTGGATTTTGCCTTTATACACTGGACTCTCTTTGTTCTCTTTAGAGCACGATTTGAGTCTCTACATTGTGGGAACCTCTTTCCATGTCCCACGTGGTTCAGGGTTCCCGGGTCAGGGTTCGGGTTCTGAAGGAGGCCGCACGCAAATGAAATGAGAGACTAGAAAACATTAATTTGGTGATATTGGGGGGGGGGGGGGCAGGCGGGAGCCTTCCTTTAGTGGAAAGGACAGCCACCTTCCTTTGGCCTTGCCAACTCTTTTATTTAGGTTTGGGATACACCCTTTGCCCTGAAGCAGGCAATTCCAGTAACAAGTAGATTATCTTATCAGTCAGGATTGACATGATTATTTGATGGGGAAGTTCATTGTCTCCATTAGATAGGGAGTGGCTGGCTTTGACCTTTCAGAGCTTCAAGGTTGACCAGCCTTCTGGCCTCCTGTTTGCATCTATTTAGTGAGAATAATGTTTGGTCTGGACACTACATGAAGCCTTTTATCTGGGACTGCAATCTTCTTTGCTTAAATAAATGATTTTATTCCTTTTATGAGAGTCTAAAGCTCTTCTTTGGTTAATGTTACATTTCTAGTTTTCCTCTCCTTTCCCTCCGAAAGAGTTGTCGTTTTGCTGTTTGCAGAGAGCTTCCTGTGGAAGGAAGGCCTCAGAACTCTCTGGTAAAGAGGGCCCACCTGGCAGGCCTTGGGCTGCAATTCTCCGCAGAGTCTCCGAGGTGCTGGTTGGGCCCGCGACCGCTCTGGGTGAGTAGCGTTTCCCCATGAGGCCTGTCAAGTAGCGTCTTTGTAATTGAAATACCATGTTTTGGTTTTTAAAAGCATCCCACCCCCACTAGGATTTCTTGAGTAGGAACTGAAGTCATTTATTTGCAGCCTCTATCCTTTCTAATATGGCTGCTTATCGCTATGACTCTCTCCCCAATTCCTGCATTAGTGGCACCCCGCAAATCTCCACGTGTTGTTTTCATTTTGATTCACTACAAAATGCTCTCTTGTTTGCCCTTTAAATTCTTCTTTGAGCAAAAATATTATTTTTATGATTTGTAGTTATTATCCCATGGGTGGGAAGATAACATACTTGGAATGACTTGAGGAATGGTGTTAGGGTCGAAACGCTCGCCGCTCAAAGGAAGGCTCCAAGAGACGTTCTCATGCAAACAGCAAAGGGTAAGGGTTTATTCACCAGCATGCTGGGGCTCACAACATACTCTGAAAGCAGAGCAGAGGCTGAGAGCCCCGAGTCCATACAAAGCTGAGCTTATATACTATGTGACAAGCAACAGGGTTATACAGAGTTTTATTTCCTCATTCCTGCACACATCTCACAATCTACAGACTCCGCATATTTCTGGTTACCCTGGAGTTACGATAATGGATGGGACTGATGGTTATTTCTGGGTTACTCCCTTGGGACATCTAGGCCATGTCTCCTGTCTCTGTTCTCAACCCTGAGACTGTAATTACAGGATGTAACTGGGGGATATGATTTTAAGCCGAGCTGTGTTAACTCCAGCCCAATCCTGATTTTTGCAACCTTACAATGGGACTTTTATGACACTTGTTTTATGGCCCAGAATATAATCTATCTTATGTATTTTACATATACATTTGAAAAACATTTGTAGTTAACTGTTGTTAGTTTCATGTACAAGGACCATCTTAATTAGGTCTAGCTGGTTGAGATTGTGGTCACAATTTCTAGATCCTTGATGATTTTTAATTTACTTTTACTATCAGTTGGTGAAGAACTACATTGAAATCTATTTTTGTGGAGGTTGACTATTTCTCTCTGCAGGTCTCTCAGGTTTGATCTCTCTGTCTATCTTATAAAACTGCTCTTCAGGATGTAAACATTTAGAGTTGTTATTGCTCACGATGACGTAACTGCTTTTGCATTATACTATTTTTAATTTTAAATGTATTTAATTACCTTATTTTAAATGTTCTATTAGTTTGATGCTCGGTTTTTTATTGGATTAATTTGATTTTTTTTTTTTTTTTGGGTATTTTTGCTTGAATGTAGTTGCTTCATATCCTTGAATTTCATTTTGCTTTCACTGTCATTATCATCATCCTTTTCTGTGGATCTTTATTTTGATGTTCAATAGTGTTTTTTCTCATTGTGGTTTCAAATTAGTTAATTACTTCACTAAATACATGTTGTTTGGTTTTAAAACATTTCTTTTGATCTACAGTTTCACTCCAATCTCCTTATTTTGGGAATTATTTTCACTCTTATTGATTTGTTTTACCATGTCTACTTTTTTTCTTTGTTGTTTCCTTAAAAAATTGAGATAGCTTGAAAAAAATGTTTTCTTGAGTTACATTTTCTTCTCAATTTTTTTTTTTTCCAATAGCTTGAATGTCCTTTATCTTGCTCATCTGTGGTGGTGATTTATTGGCATTTTAGCTGATATTTGTTGCTATGTATTTTGCTGTTGTTGATTGAGCTGAAACACTGATAAATGGAGAAAACTCTAATAACACCATATGCTACATTTATTAGAAAATTGGGTTTTTGTTCCATTTCTGGAATGTGATCAAGTGTTCTTAAAATAAACTAATAAGGTGGCAGCCAGACATTTAGATATTTTTCTTGAACTCATTGAATGGTTCTGGACCTTTGCATATATCATTTGGAGTCAGATATGTTGTTCTTTTCTTTAATTTATTGCTTTCTCACTAGAAGCTATTCTAATGATTTCTCAATATAAACAGGAAAGTGATAGATACCTAGTCTGGTTTTTATCTGTTTGTTTTTGCTACAAATTTGGGGAACATAACTAAGAGTTCTCAGGATCCTGCTGATCTGCCTTTCCAGCTTCTGTTGGTGGTCCAATGGTTAGGTCTTAGACCTATTTTCTGCTCCTCTTCTTTGAGTCACCCACTAACTGTTCTTTGGTTTGAATTTTCAAAGAACCATTAAGATTATGTCCTTTATTTGGTTAGTTGGTGATGATATTCTATCACTGCTTCATTTTTAGTTCACCCATAGTTTTAGATATCAGGAGAAAATAATTTTTATTGAACTTTGTTGCTATGTATTTAATTACTTTGTTTTAAGTGTTTATAAGTTTGATGCTCAGTTCAACTAAGCATCAAACTAAAACAACTGATACCTAAACTGAATTCTGATACCACTGTATTTAATTATCATTTGTTTTGGTTTTATTTTTGGAGAAAACTCAAATGAAAATCAAACTTTTTGTTTTGTTTTGTTTTGTTTTGTTTTTTACCAGAATGAATATGCTATTCAACTATCCCTAAACTCAGCACATGCACAAAAAATTGGAAAATGAATAAAAACACACAAAGCCTATTTAGTTAAAACTGGGATAGTGGTCAGTGGAAGTTATCTTTACTAATTGAGCATTTTCAGTTTATAAATTTTATTAGCTGAAAAAATATGTTTCATTTGCAGTGTGATTCAAAATAGAATAAATAAGCAATAATGATTATTATCCCTAATGTTAGGATAATAAACAATTGGAAGGTTGTCTAACTAGAATCTGATTTTATCAAAATGGTATTGGACAAACATATCTGTTTCAAATTCTGAATTTCAAACATTGAGTTTCAAACTAAGCTGAAATTTTTCAATATTTCAAATAACCTGACATTGCCAAGTATCCTTAGCAATTTGTTTAATACATGTAAGAATTGTAGTCAAGCTTTAATATCTGTGTAGAGGCATAGTGAGTGCAAAAATATTGTTTTTTCTATAAGCATATCTTTGGCTATTCATAAATACAGAAGTAAAGTATATAAATTGTGATTCTATTACTTTCTTATCCTAACATATAATTCATACTGATCATACGGTAGGTATTCAAGAGATGATAGTTCCTTTCAGCTCAGATGGCTTACCTTAAATTTTACCTCTAAATTAAATAAATACTCAACTCTCTTTCCCCTAGATATTTATTTTTGTTTCCCCAATGATGAGGCTCTACACTCTTTTAGACTGGCTGTTATTTCATTTTTATTTCACTTTAGAAATTGTGAAGTGAATGAAGCACACTTAAAAAGGGATGGTCTCAGGGACCCATATATAAGTTGCTGTTCAAGGTAACGGGGACATTTGTAATAGGTAAAAATTATAAAATTCATGATTTTAAGGAAAACTCAATCTAACTTTAAACTTCTGATTGAATATGTTTATTTGATGGCAACTTTAGTGAAATGAATTGGCACAGTATACCAGAATGTAAAATAATAAATTATGATAACTTAAATGTAACCAAATATATGAAAGGATTTGGATCAAAAGTTCAACTCCAAATACTAAGTCATGTTTATTATTTTGTTTTTGAGTGACAAAAAAAAAAATAATCCCTTAATGCAATAAAATGTCCTGGTGATTTGATTAAGGAAATGAGATTCAAATAAAAGGAGAATAAAATAATAAAACATAGATTCTAAAAAATAATACAAACCATCTGATCTTTTGGAACTTATGCCAAAGCAAATCATTTGCATTTTCGGTGCCACTATCCTGTAATTAATATGTTAATGATAGTATAATACTGGCATCAGTCACTATATACTTTAGGATTTTGTGGGCTCTACCTGTTGTTCATTTTGTGTCCGTCCAGATGTACATAGAGCTGAAAATTATACAGTCAGAGAAGCATCTGGAAATGAATGTTGTGTTTGGAAGCAAATCTAACAAAAGAAAGAATGTTTTTCTCTCATAGAAAAGCTCTCTAAATAATAGAAGAAAAAAACATTCTTTTGTTGAAAATCTCTAATCTGTTCCTTTATAAGACAGCATAGTCGTGTATGTGATCTTATATCTGTTATAAGCCAAATAATCATGTGTGTGATATTAGCAAATAATTATTTTGATAGAATTCAAGGAGGTTGTTAACATGGTACTTTTTTTATTTTTTTTTACTGTGTATATGTTGGTATATTTAAGTGTTTTCAGGGATATGTCTGAGTGATAAGGTTAAATAATAGGAACAAAGAAAATTTTATAAAATCTAAAAAGTACAAACTAATAATATTTAAAGCTGATATATATTATATTATTCCAGCTATGTGCAGGTGAACTGAGTAGTTGTGTATATATGTATTATTTTCCTGTATGATATGTAAATATGTATATGTGTGAGGTAGATATATGTATGGATAAATTAAAATAAATGTTCTTGGGGGAATAGCTTACATGACAAGGTAATAAAACGTGGAAAAAGCATAAAGCAAGATGATAAAATGTGAAGGTATGCAGAGAGAGGTCACGGTGTCCCCAGCAGGGACAAAGGCACATGCAGCAGATGGACAATCTAAAATTATGTAAATCAACAAATGATGAATGATGCGGAAGGGGAGATCAGGGTGTAGGGTGAGTGATGAGTAGACAATTTTACTAGAAATGCTCAGGCCTACCCATGCCAACTTTCACTCATCTCTCCGTCACCTCAATGTGAGCATTTGTGTCTGAATCACCAAATCAACAAACAGTGCTAACTTAATTTAGACAAAAAATAGCTTTTTAAAAAATATAATTTAACTAGCTAATCACTCCAATTATCTACTTTCCCCATGGTAATCTAGCTTCATGAGCTTACCATGGTATAGTAAGAATAAAGATATAATGAACCACTTTTAATTTGATTATCTCAGAGTATATTAGGAGACCATACCGGTCATCCAAGACATTAAAATGACTTTTACATAAATATTCTTCTTAATCCCACCAATAAAAAAAACAAATTAACTAAAAATTGTATACATGTGAGGATTTAAATGTTTGAAATAAATTTTCAGTTGGATGCATTATAGTATAATCTGTTTATTTCATGTGAATTATTCACCTGGGTATAAAAAGCAAAACATTTCACAGGGAAAATAAAATATATATTTTTTTGGACAAAACAAATGCTATTCCCTTGTCCTGATCAGCTCTCCCAGGCTCATCTTTGATTATATAATATATGCTTCTGATTGGAGACATCTGTTGAGATTTATAAATTCTCAGTTGCCTGCCAAACAACATAACCGAGGGGAATGCACCTGCTGCAGGAAACTGGAAACAATGCAAACATGTAAACTCTGCCCAGACTCCTAGAAATCTCGAACCCTAGGCCCATGATATGGATGCAAACATTGGCTAAAACTTCTGTATGGTAACCTGCAGTTTCCCCTTTAATGACACGTCTCCTGTTTTAATATTCGTGACCAATGCCAAAAAGAAATGTATGGATCATTCTAATCTGTCCCTCTAAACCAGTGGTTCTCAACCTTCCTAATGCCGCGAACCTTTAATACAGCTCCTCATGTGGTGGTGACCCCCAACCAATAAAATGATTTCCGTTGCTACTTCATAACTGTAATTTTGCTACTGTTATGAACTGTAATGTAAATATCTGATATGCAGGATGTATTTTCATTGTTACCAATTGAACATAATTAAAGCATAGTGATTAATCACAAAAACAATATGTAATTATATATTGTGAAATATTTATTTCTAATTACAAATAAATGAAATTTTGTCTTGAATCATGGTGTAGCATGGGTAACAGTCTTCATATGACAACAGTAAACTACATTGCTACATTTTGCTACACCGAGGAATGGTCTTAGGCGACCCCTGTGAAAGGGTTGTTTGACCCCCAAAGGGGTCACGACCCACAGGTTGAGAACCGCTGCTCTAAACATATACAGAAATGGTGATTCCCCTAGGAATCAAGATGCAGATCAGGTATGGGGTCCTACATAGCCTTCTAGCACTTCTCTGCTCATGTTAGTAAGCCTGGGGGTACCATGCTCCCAATATCATGCACACAGATGTGCAGTGTGTTTACCCAAATCTGTAAGGAGAGACTCTTTAGCCCAACAAACACTTAGCTTAATAAATGTCATAGAGTGAATTACCATATTTCCCGGTGTATAAAACAAAGTTTTACCCCAGGAAAATCTTCTCAAAAGTGTTGTATTATAGGGCAAGTATATCCCAAACTCTATATTTTAACTGGAAAAGTTGGAGGTCGTTTTATATGTCCAGTCATCTTATACACCAGAAAATATGGTAAATATTAATAGGCAACTAAAATGTATCAAGATTTTTTGGGAGACATACTAATGTCAATTTTTTAAGGTTTTATTTTTTCCATCACCATTTAGCCCATCTCTGCCATCTTCCACCTCCACACTCCCATCCCCTGCAATCTGTTGTCCATGTCCAGGGATTCTTTCTTTCTATTTTTTACTTTTTGCTCAATCCCTCCCAACCCTCCTGCCCTAACCAGAGCTGTCTGCCTTCTCTCTATCAATGAGTCTGTCTCCATTTTGCTTGATAGTTCAGTTTGTTCATTAAATTTCACATATCAGTGACATCATATGGTATTGTTTACAGGAAAGGGTGAAATACCCTGTGAAGAGTTCTGAAAGGGGAGAAGAAATATATTCTCCCCGAAGATTCAAAGTCTAATTGCTAGGCATTTAAATAAGTAAGTTTTAGTGCATGTGTTAACTAGATTTTTTAAATCCTTTGGATGATGATCAGCACTGCACTATTCCCCATACCATTTGTTGTAAAATATCTGCCTAACTGAACAGGAACAAACATGCCTTTGCTTGCATGCATTGATAAAATTATAGGTATAAATAGAATAGTTTAAATCATTTTAAATTGTTTCAAGCCCTTCTTAATGATGACGTATAATGATGTTACAAATCCTCCATGCGCTGATTATTTTCTTAGATACGATTTATCTTTACTAACAAGATAGAGTCAGA
Source organism: Lasiurus borealis (assembly GCA_004026805.1). Taxonomy (NCBI): domain Eukaryota; kingdom Metazoa; phylum Chordata; class Mammalia; order Chiroptera; family Vespertilionidae; genus Lasiurus; species Lasiurus borealis. The sequence goes on along the minus strand of PVJN01019449.1, from coordinate 13,581 downwards.
ATGTAGGGGAAAATCCAACCTACAGATAAAGCTAATTATTGTGTGTATAATCAGATGTTAGGAGCTTAACATACATAAAACAACTTCCATACACAAATACAATATTATCATAAAAAAAGAAGGGCTGGGATAGATTTGGTTCTTTTATACAGCATTTTGTCCTAAGCTTAACAACATATTTATGAAATTATTTTAAGGTTGGCTTTTTCATGTCTGTGCTCATGGTAGATTAAAATGACATGGATGTCATTACCACATGATCAGAATGTTCTTACATGATAATGGATGGAGGAGAAAGAGTAATAGTTTCACAGCCCGCCGGCTGCAGAGCGATTCCTAGAGAGAAAAGGTGTTTTATCTCTTGCTACTTCCAGAAGTAGCCCTCCATTTAGTGATTTAAGTGTGAACCATTCAGTCAGATCACAGTTGTGCTACTGCTGGATGATTCTTCTCTTCAGAGAGTGTTCAGCTGCTAACTGCTAAGCTTACCCACATAGAGACTGTCAACTGGTGGATCCGCTTGCATCTGGATGATCAAGGGTGTCCGCATTCACATGTATGACTTTTGCAGTCTGTTGTATGAGGTAATGGAAGCATCTGAGTTTTCGCTCTTCATACCCAGCCGATTTCCTCAAACAGTGGTTGCATGATTACATAGCTGCAAGAGAAGCCACCCCCAGTGCCCACGCCCTTATTAAGCCTGTGCTGGTGCCACATTTTCTAGCAAAGTCTGTCGGTTGATGACAGTTGCATGACCATTCCAGGTTCAGTAAACCCCACCCACTCATAGGATGTGTAGAAAGGAAGGGATCTCTGGGCGTTTGCTGATTCATCACAGCCATCCTCTGGCTGAAAGTGACTCATGTTTCCGTCACCTGGAAAATGTGCTCACTCTTATTCCAGGGACCCCAAATGTCTCCTATAATTCTGCCCTTTCGGTTGAAGTCCAAAACCTTGTGATCTCAAATCATGTCTAAAAGGCAGCCTTGTGTGTGTGTGTGTGTGTGTGTGTGTGTGTGTGTGTGTGTGATCTCAAATCATGTGTAAAAGGCAGCCTTTTGTGTGTGTGTGTGTGTGTGTGTGTGTGTTGAGCTAAAGAGATGAATTCCCTGCAACTGTCCCCCCCCACAGAAACAATATATATATACACGAATGTGCTAGAAATGTATATTAAACACTTTAGTGTTCCAAAGTGCATGAGATGATAGTATAGCAGATGTTCTACTACGGAATAATAGAGGTCACTCTTTATCCAGCTTGCCATACCATTTCCTCATTGATTTTTCTCTAGCTCCCACGAGCAGATTATTCACTAGTTTCCAGCCTCCCTTAATTGTTTCTTCACTGCTTCTCTGGAGTCATCGCTACCTCCCATTCCCAAGATTAATGACACTTAGCGGTACGATATCTCTATTAATTATCTATCGCCATATAACAAACTACCCCCGACATGTCAGTGGCTTCAACCAATAATTATGTATTTGGCTCCAGACCCTGTGCGTTGGCAGGGAGGTCTTCCCTGCCCGGGCTGGCCTCGCTGTTCTCTGCTGGGCGAGCTGATGCATCACCTTGCAGCGGGCAGGTCAGCCAGGAGATGGATGCTTGCGGATGATTTGTGGTAGACCAGCTCTCCTGACCGGTACTTGGCAGGCGCTGGCCACACTGGAGGAGGCTGGTTCGTGTGTCTCTTTTATCCGGGAGCACAGTCTGTGCTGCTTTACGTGGTATTTGAAAAGTTACCCAAACTGCAAGAGAGGGTAGCGTCAAAGCTCAATACTTTCCAATGCTTTTCTCGTTTGTTCAGCTCCCATTGGACAAACAATGAACGCAAGTATGACAGGTTTAAACACTTAAATGCTTCTTGATAAGAGTGAAAGGATCTGTGTTAATTTTTGCAATCCATCGCACCATATTAAATAAAGAATGTTTCTTGTTTATATAAACATAAGAAAAAAAACAAAACACTTTGCCAAAACCGGTTTGGCTCAGTGAGTAGAGCATCAGCCTGTGGACTGAAGAGTCCCAGGTTCAATTCTGGTCAAGGGCATGTACCTTGGTTGCAGGCATATCCCCAATAGGGGGAGTGCATGATGCAGCTGATGGATGTTTCTCTCTCATCTATGTTTCTAACTCTCTATCCCTCTCCCTTCCTCTCTGTAGAAAATCAATAAAATATATTAAACACACACACACACACACACACACACAAACAATTAGCCACAAAGAATTCAGGTGGGTAGTTATCAGTGAGGAAAAGGATAGGATCTACTGGAAAGATGAAGAACCTCATGGAAGAAAATTCTCCCTGTATTTCTCGATGCTTCTTTCTGCTTTGCCTGGGCCTTCAGAGAAAAGGAAATAGACAAGCTGTGATATAGAGAATATCACTTACCTTCTGTACCCTGCTCTCAGCTTCTCACCTTTGAGACATTTTTTTTCACATTCCTGAGGAAGAAACCTGGAGATGTTTTGTATTCTCCTAGAGAATGTTATGTCCCAGAACAAAAGAGAAGATCTTTCTATTTCTAGAAGGGAAAATGGGCAGTTATGCAAGCAGCATTATGCAAGTACTAAGTCTCATAATGTTAAGGTTTCTCTATTATTGTGAATGCCTACTGCATGTGACTGTGAACATTTGGCTCCTAAGCGAACTGTGGAGAAATATGTGTGGAAATCCACACACGGTGCTCTGGAGACTGTTCTCTGGTCAAGAGAGCCGTGTTTTCTGTCAGAATAGGAGTGTTTTCTGTCAGAATTCTTGGTAGCATTATCCCTTTAAGTAATCAGCTAAGAGTTTAATGAATATCGTGGATGATGTTGGAAGACAGAATAGTAGAAATATAAATTGTTTATCGCTGGCTACTTTTAACTAAAATATGTAGGTGAGCTTGGACAATAAAAATAGACTCGTTTGCAAACCTGAAAGGCCTGAAAATGGAGTATGTCAAGATAGGTGAAGCCTCAAAAACATGGAAAGTGTATATTGTTTCTGGAACCCAAAGAATAAGAAATAACTGGCTTTTTGTAACAAAATTAAAAAAAAAAATAAAAAGAAAAGACAATGTCTAAAAGTTGGATGAAAAGAGTTGGCAAAGCCCACTTTTTTCGGACTTTAATGCCATTTTAAAAGCCTTTGGATAGCAGAACCTCCTTCATATTCAGCCCGGCCCCGAAGATAAAAGGAAGGAAGATTGTATGTAACCTTTATTTCCTATGCACTGGCGCTAAGATTGCCACCACTAGTTTAAAGGGGTGTGGTGGGTGGATTCCTTATCCGTTCAGAATCAAGGCGCCTTCAGTTTCAGAATCTGCTGAGGCCTGCTTCCTAGCTCAGAGACAGCCATCCTGTTTCCCCGAAAATAAGACAGGGTCTTATATTAAGTTTTGCTCCCAAAGATGCTATCCTGTTTCCCTGAAAATAAGACAGGGTCTTATATTAAATTTTGCTCCCAAAGATGCGCCAGGTCTTATTTTCAGGGAATGTCTTATTTTTCCAAGAAGTAGGTTTTGTTTTCAGGGGATGTCTTACTTTCGGGGAAACAGGGTATCTTTTCTCTGTGTCCCCGTGTGGCAGAAGGACAAGTGAGCTCTCTCTGGGATTCCTTTAGTAAAAGCACTGATCCTATTGATGAGGGCTTCGCCCTCATGACATGATCACCTCCCATAGTCCCCACCTGCATACACCATCACAATGAGAATTAGATTTCAGCATATGAATTTGGGGGTACACAAGCATTCAGTCTATAGCAGGGGGGAATCAAAGAAACTAAATGAATTGAGACTTTAAGATATTTTTGATGTTTAGGAAATATATGCTAGAGTACTCGGTGCATGCTAATAGGTTCATAGAACTAAGGAGAAATACACTGATCAGAAGTATAATACATTGTATGGGACTCATTCAGCCAAAAAAATTAAAAAGGCAGAATGAAAATGCTTTGATTATTCTCAATTTAGAACATCCTTTAATCTGCAAACTTATATAAGAATAAAACATTAAGTTACTGATGAAAAAGTTATATTTCCAGTGGTGTCTTTTACCTTAAAATTTCATCATCTGTTATTGGATTTACTGTTAATTATAAAAAGTATACTTGTTTATAATGTATCCGTTTGATGACAACTTTCTTCCTATTTTAGTTAATTCTGTAACTTATTTTTTAACTAAATTAAATTGCTTTCCTTCTTTCTTTATGTTATTGTTGGATTTTAAAGTATTTCATGCATTTAACTCCATAATTTTTGGTTCTGAGCAGATGTTAAGTTTAGAACTTTCAGAGCTTTCTGAAGGCTTTCTTCTCTAACAAAATGGTAAATTAATCTTTTGTGTTATTTCACATTTATTAATAATGTTTATAACTTTATCAATTAGTTTTCCTTTTATACTAGTGGAATCTGGTCATTCAACTCCTGTATTGTTCTTGATTTTTAAGTCTATGGAGTCTTTCACATGACAATTTATGTTAAGTTTTTATTGACTGAATGTGAGTACATAGTGCTTGGTAGGAGATTTCTACCGATGGCACTTAAATCAACCTTATTGATAATACCATTCTGTTCCTCTACATAATTATCGATTACTTAATTCAAATTATATGACAAAGAACAAACGGTAATGTATCTGTCAATTTTTCCTGGCTTGTCTTAGCTTTTGCTTATCTATCTGTTATAGTGTTTACCAAATAATTGCTTATGGCTATAAATAATCTGATAGCTGTCTAAACAGTCTGCTTTTGACATTTGGTCAAAATAGTATTTTGGATGGCATTAGTTTTGTTACATGTGTTTTCATTTTAATTAATTAATACTGTTATGTAATATTGGGCAGGTATACATTTGTAGCTATTAGTTTTTTTAAATTTCTGCGTTGTTGTTGTTTTCTTAATTCAAAGGCTTACATATAAAACATCTGCAGGGTGTCCTTACATTGCAAAGAACCATAATAACTGTCTGGATGATCCAATTCCAGGATGCTCAAGTTTCAGTTGATACTTAAAGTTCTGTGCAAAACAGGGACTGCCTGCAATTGAATCTTGCTATTTCTGTCAATCATTGGACACACAAAGCTTTTATCAGAAAAGACAGTTGAGTATATTTTATTTTTATATCTATATATTTGAAATAGTTACTCTCACCTATAGTATGTATTCACTATTTATACTTTCTTGTGTTTTTTTGTTTGTTTGTTTGTTTGTTTTTATGGCTAATAATGAAATTATCTATGTCTTGTCAAATTAGTAATTTTATTGGCTTAAAGGTGTACTATTTTCTCTCTTTTCCACATCCAGCGAGGCTAGAGAGCAGGTCCAGTTCCTGACTAGGGGTGACTGGGAACTTAGAAAAATGAAAGAAAGAAACTGACACAGAGATAGAAGGAAAAAGCTGGGACCCGGTGTTCCACTGCCCTCTTCTGATGGAGAGACAGTGACCCAGAGCTGATGCAGCCTGTTTATTTTAAACCCCCAAATACCAGGAACTTCCACCAAAAGTCAAGACAAGGGAGATTATTTGCATTTTTGAATAGGCCCAAGCGTTCCTAGTGCTAGACTGGATTTACATATCAAAACCCACTTCCCTACACCTGGGCAAAGATAAGAGTCAACGCTGAGAACACATTTGCCTTTTTGTTAAGATGTGTAACCAAGATGTGGCTTTACCTGTGGCCTTGGGTTTATCATTACGGAAGAATGCCCATGTGCTTTAAATTTTTTTACTGCCTTTAAATTTCATAAAAGATTTAACTGTATTTTTGCCTCACACTATTTACCCTCCTTCTAAAATTCTGATTATAGCCACTTTGATCTGGGATGATTAACTTAATCAGCTTTTTTGAATATTACCTGGGAGAAAGGTGATGTGTTTATTCAGATCCTGAGCAATTACATGCTTATTTATAAATGGAAATATTCTTATTTATGACACATTGACCTATAAACAAAAAAACTAAACAAATAAATAACACATGAATAACCATGGACCTTATCAGCTACCAAATAATTTTTCAGCAATGATGTGAAGGAGTTTTCATTCAAACTGCTTATTTATTATTTAAGAAAAATTATGAATTAATTTGGATAGTGACACACAATATAATGTATAGATAATGTATTATAGAATTGTATAACTGAAAGCTATGTAATTTTAGTAATCAATGTCACCCCAATAAATTTAATAAAAAAATTCTAAATTTGAAGTACATAAAGAGAAAATTGGTACTGGGATTAATATAAAAATAGATGTAGTTTATCTTGAAAAATTAAATAGCACATGTTGGATATGCTAATCAATGCTGTCAACCATTCCTTTACGATGGAACTTATACCTCAATAATTTTTAAATTAAAATTTTACTATACTATGAAACATAGAAAAGAAAAAAGTTAAGAAGTCAGTATTTATCTGTTCAGAATGCAAATATCTGACCTATAAACTCTTGGCAGGTTATAAAATAAACTTTAAAGAACTGCATGAATAATCCTATATAATAAAGATGTGATATGCGAATGGTTGTTACACCATGAAGCATAACAACCGATTGCATAAGGACCGGATCACAGATCATCGGGAAGGTGGAGCAGGGAGCTACAAGCAGGTGGCAAATAGCTATGGGAGAGGGCGAGGGCAGGGCAGCCAGCTATGGGGGGTGGGAAGTAAGGGATAGAGGGGTCAGGGGAGCTACAGGAGAGCAGGGCAGTGGGCAGAGAGCTACAGGGAGGAAGCAGTGAGCTACTGGTAAGCTACTGGCACATGGATTTGTGGGCAGGGCTACTAGTAATACATCATTATGAATCAGAAAAAATGTTATTTATACACACTTATCCTCTATCATCTACATCTAAATTTTGAAAAATTTTAATCCTTTTTGAAAGCATATACTCTAGAGTATTTTTAAGCTTAGCTTTTTATACATATGTAAAATTATGCACTTCCCCTGCAACTTTAAGCATTTTTTAAAAATATATTTTATTGTTGTTGTTTTTTTTTTTTTTTTTTTTTTTTTTTACAGAGAGGAAGGGAAAAAGATAGAGAGTTAGAAACATGGAGAGAGAAATATCAATCAGCTGCCTCCTGCACACCCCCTACTGGGGATGTGCCTGCAACCAAGATACAAGCCCTTGACCGGAATCGAACCTGGGACCTTTCATTCTGCGGGCCAATGCTCTATCCACTGAGCCAAACAGGTTTCCTCAACTTTAAGCATTTTAATTCACATTATCTCACCTAGCTGATAATAAAATGAAGGAACCAAACAAATCAATATCTTTGCTTTTTTGTTTGTTTGTTTCACAATTTGATCTCTGCTATCTTGCCACATATTTCTCAAAACTTATGCAGTAACTGCTAACTATATATTTCATCAGCAGCAACATAAGAAACATTATTCTCATTAAGCATGATTTTTGGTAAGAAGCTACCTGAATATTTTTAATTGACTTTTCCCATTACAATGTAAATCGAAAGGACACAGTGTTTAGAAAAAGTTAGAGACTCAAAAATCAATTATTGTTTTCTTCATATAGATTCAAGATAATAAGAAAATTCGGGGGAAAGAAGTTATTCTAATTTCTGATACAGCAAATGGATATTTTCCTTGAGTAAATGAAGGAATAAAAAAGAGGCATGGTTTACTTAAGGGAAGAATAATTCAGTTTAAGGGTGTTATGTGTGAGAGTTGATTTAGGATGCATCCCCGGGAACTTGTAAAATTATTTGTGGATGGCAACAGAGTCTCCAAAGTCTTCTAATAGGATCCCCTGGGCCAGCCTGGCCAGCCCTCCTCAAAGGAAATGCCATCTCTTGAGAATAAAATCATAGACAGACTTCATGCTTTGCAGGAGTTAGGATGTCATCATGGCTGATTCTCTCAGTATGTTTCCTTTGCACACTGAGTAAAGACTGACATGCAAAAGGGAAATATGTAAATTCACAATTAGCCTGAACAGTGCCATAGCCCAGGAACTGCCAACTCACACTTGAGTTGGACTTCACTGAGATAATTTGAATTCTTCTCTACTATTGAGTAATTTTCAAATTAGGGGAACTGCCTAAAGGAAAAACATCTCTGTGTGTGCTGATATTAAAACTGTGGGTTGGTCCAGCTGGCATGGCTTAATGGTTGAGCGTCAACCATTGACCTATAAATCAGGAGGTCATGGTTCAATTCCCAGTAAAGGCATGTGCTCAGATTGAGGGCTCAGTCCCTAATATGTGACATGCATGAGGCAGCCAATCAGTGATTCTCTCATCATTGATATTTCTATCTCTCTTCTCTCCTTCCCTTCCTCTCTGAAGTCAATAAAAATATATTTTAAAAATAAGAAAAAACATTGTGTGCCAAAACCAGTTTGCCTCAGTGGATAAAGTGTCGGTCTGAGGACTGAAAGGTCCTAGGTTCAATTCCAGTCAAGGGCATGTACCTTGGTTGCAGGCACATCCCCAGTAGGGGGCGTGCAAGAGGCAGCTGATCGATGTCTCTCATCGAGGTTTCTAACTCTCTAACCCTCTCCCTTCATCTCTGTAAAAAAATCAATAAGATATATTAAAAGAAAGAAAGAAAGAAAGAAAGACAGACCATTGTGGGTTGAACCCTAGCAATTTAAACACTTTGTTATCAGATCAGCTTTCTTCATTGCAAAGGCTAGTTTCAATATTCTCACAGGAGTCCACCTGTATTGGCCCTGTTACACCAGAGGTAATAGAATATCTTTATAACATTTGGCCAGAGGTAATAGCATATCTTTATAATATTTCTCCATAAAGCTCAAATCCCTCCAAGGTGTAATGAAAAATACATTCTTAAAATCTGAGGGGAAACCAAAAATTGCAAGACTGAATATTTAGTCTGCACACTAAATATTCAACCTTGACTTCAGCACATACTATAGGTATTCCTCAATGTCAGCAAACTAGACAAGAGAATGGATAAAAGCTTAGTAACAATGCTAATAAGAGCCCTACCTGGGAGCTCTAAAGAATATCCCGTTAAGTGTATGCTCTAAAGAAGCCTATGGATCTAGAAATATGTATAAATGTATAAATTTGTGCAAGGGAGGGTGTGTCCCTCAGCCCAGCCTGCACCCTTTCCAATCTGGGACCCCTTGATTGATGTCTGACTGCCCCTTTAGGCCCGATCCCAGGACACCCCTCTCTCACAATCCAGGACTGCTGGATCCCAACTGCTCATCTGCCTGCCTTCCTGATTGCCCCTAACCACTTCTGCCTGTCAGCCTGATCACTCCTTAACCACTCCCCTGCCAGTCTGATTGATGCCTAACTGCTCCCCTGCCAGCCTCTTTGCCCCTAACAGCTCTCTCCTGCAGGCCTAGATCCCCCCTGCCAGCTACCCTTCCCTGTAGGTCAGGTTGCCCCCAACTTTCCTCCCTTGCAGGCCTAGTCTCTCCCAAATGCCTTCCCATGCTGGCCATTTTGTGGTGGCCATCTTGCATCAACATGGGGGCATCCATCTTTGACCACATGGGAGAAGCCATCTTGTGTGTTGAAATAACAGTCAATTTGCATATTACTCTTTTATTAGATAGAGATATAAATATATATATATATATATATATATGTATATATATATATATATATATATATATATATATATATTTATACACACACACACACTAGAGGTCTGGTGCATGAAATTCATGCATTGATAGGGTACCTAGGCCTGGCTGGTGATCAGGGATGATCTGTGGGATGACTGACAGAGCGATCAGGGTGACCCCTTGCTGGCACATGCTTTGACCAGCCTGGTGCCGCCGTTTGCTAGGCCCACCCCCATCCTGGCCACCGCTGCCAATTGCTTCCTGCTGTGGGAGGAGAATGGCAGGGCAATCGGGGGGGGGGGGGGCAATCTTGGCCTATTCACCAGCCAGACCTGCCCCCCGATCACACACCACCACTGTTGGTTGCCTCCTTGGCTGGCCGGGGGCCTGTGGGCTAGGGGCAGGTCCTGTGTTGAGTATCTGCCCTTTGTTGGCCAGTGTGCATCATAGCAACCAGGCATTCTACCAGTTGTTCTGCCATTTGATCAATTGCATATTAGGCTTTTATTATATAGGATTATTCATGAACTGCAATAGTTTCTAAAATTTTCTAATAGAAAAAAATATCTATCTATATATATATATAAAAGCCTAAGTAACCATTATGACCAGATGGTAGCTATGACACACACTGACCACAGGGGGCAGGCACTTAATGCAGGAGCTGCCCCCTGGTGGTCAGTGCACTTCCACAGCCAACCTCCCACAACAGGCTAACCTCTTATGGTCCCTCCCCCTGGTTGGCCAGCCCCAACCGGCCCCAATTGCTGGCCAGGACAAAGAATCTCCTCCATACACAAATTTGTACACCGGGCCTCTAAAATTATATATATATATATATATGTATATATATATATATATATATATATATATATATATATATATATGAATTAATACATTTTATGAATTTATATATTTATGTGTGTGTGTGTGTGTGCGCGCATGTGTGAATTAATATATGTCTACATATGTATGTTTGTGTATATTTATATATATGAAAAATAGCAAAAAAAGAACAGCTGGTTATTTGAAGGAATAAAATCAAGGCATTAATGATGCCACAATAACTTCTCCTGAAGTCTTTGTACCTGCATCTGGTTTTGATTTACTAAGATGCTAGAACAGTAAACATCCACCTATATCACCAGATACAAATGCTACCTTACATAGTTAGTAATAACAGTGCCATTTCAGAAGTATTCATTCTTTCAATCCGCTTCATATTTACTTTCCATAACTCAAGGATTTTCTTCAATTCTTCATGTCACTTTAATGGATACGATATTAAGCCAGCATGCACTAGTAGGGAAAGAAACAGTTGTAAATTCAAAGATAAAAACAATATAGTTTGTAATGCGAAATACATTTTTAAATGCTTAAGGACATATGCCTTGTAATGCAATGGAAGATTATCTGGCCTAGCTCAGGCGTTCAGAACTAGGACTAACTGGTGGGTTTTGTTTAAAAATCAGATGGACTCTGGTAATATGAAGTTTATGACCATTCAAAAATTAGTTTACGCATGATTTGTCAGCCTTATGGAGGACATCCAAGACAACCTCTGACCAGGGCCCTCTTCTTCTCAGAACTGTTCTTTACTTTGCCTCAAACAAGTGGTGGCAATGAGATGTGCCACTTTCCTAACTGCACAACTGGGCACAATGTCTGCTAGCAGTTGCTTACAGAACCGACCTCAAACCAGTGTCCTTGGGTGGGTTTTAAATGATACAGTCCAACAGATTTTTTTTCCCATTGGAATATTTTTATTGTGAATAACAATATCATCAAGACCTTAGAACAGTGGTTCTCAACCTGTGGGTCGCGACCCCTTTGGGAGTCGAATGACCCTTTCACAGGGGTCGCCTAAGATCATCAGAAAACACCTATTTCCCATGGTCTTAGGAACCAACACACCGCTCCTCGGTGTAGCAAAGTGTAGCAATGTAGTTTACTGTTGTCATAGGAAGACTGTTACCCATGCTACACCATGATTCAAGACAAAAATTTCATTTATTTGTCATTAGAAATAAATATTTCACAATATATAATTACATATTGTTTTTGTGATTAATCACTATGCTTTAATTATGTTCCATTTGTAACAACGAAAATACATCCTGCATATCAGATATTTACATTGCAGTTCATAACAGTAGCAAGATTACAGTTATGAAGTAGCAATGAAAATAATTTTATGATTGGGGGTCACCACAACATGAGCAACTGTATTAAAGGGTTGCGGCATTAGAAAGGTTGAGAACCACTGATTTAGAAGGAAGGCCTATACTGTTAGGAATCAAATGATTCAATTGGACATCTGTTGGTTGTTATATTCCCCAAAATCCTGAGGAAGTGCACACCTAGTAGAAAAGCATGAAGTCAGATTCTGTACAGCACAAAGGAGAGAGAGAAAGCAAGCCTGCTGAAATACCCTGCTTTGAAGTCCAATTGTTTTCCTGCAGGTAATATAACTTGCTATTTAATTCCTTCCTTTAATTACGTTGGCTACCCCTTTAACATTTCAGTTTAGGTCCCTTTATGACTAAGCTGGTTGGAGTTGTTTTTCTTTCCAAAAGGCACTGTCCAAATTACTTGTCCGTCAGGGAAGAACTGAAGTGATATTTCTCAGTCACAATTTGGCAAATAGAACAACGTTAAGGGAGACATTTGAAGAACATAGTGCTTTGTAACAAACCTTTCTTTGTTGTGAATTTCATCCTTGATTAAATCATAGCAGGCAGCTTCCTGTATAAAATCACACTCTCATTTCTCAGTATTGTCACAATTCTTAGTTCAATTTTTTTTTCTGTAAATGTAACAATGCTGACCTATAATTAAATGCATATTTTATACTTCCTTAAAGTTATTGTTTTCCTACATTTATTTGGAAAATAGAGCAATCACATCTTGCCGTTATCAGGCAAAAGTGTTTCATAACTGATTTGTAGACATTTTGAAAGACGAAGGCTCTTTGCTTGACCAAATTTAGTCAGGCTTCTGAGCCTTGTAGGTCTATCTATATGCGCTCTCTTATAAAATCACTTTTAACAAGAACCTTGCTAAAATGAGACCTGCATCTTTTGATATCTGGTCAATCTAGATATCCGATCAGTTTCCTCTCCTTCCCCATCCTCAATGTGATCTCCTTGGACTTTCTTTAGCAAAGAACCCTGTCAAGTTGGTTTAGCCAGGATCCTCCCAAAACCTGGTTGTTTCCTCTTAGTAACTTCCTGTCCACCGGCTCTGCACTCCCCATTGTCCATGCTTTTTTCAGAACTGAGCCAGGTACAGCTCTGATGTCTGCCTTCTTCAATGGCCATAATCCTGAGGAAAATCTGTTCTTATTGCTTTAATATCCAGCTTCAACTTTTCTTAGACACACATTTGGCTTTCAGAAATTGCATGCAATTCTAAATATTTAAAGATATGAGCTCTAAAAACACATCCATAATTTTTGTAAGACAAGGCTTGTATCTGACACAGGTACACATATATAATTTTAAGACTAGGCTTGTGTCTGACTCAGGTACACATATATAATTTTAAGACTAGGCTTGTATCTGACACAGGTACACATATATAATTTTAAGACTAGGCTTGTATCTGACACAGGTACACATATATAATTTTAAGACTAGGCTTGTGTCTGACACAGGTACACATATATAATTTTAAGACTAGGCTTGTGTTTGACACAGGTACACATATATAATTTTAAGACTAAGCTTGTATCTGACATAGGTACACATATATAATTTTAAGACTAGGCTGATATCTGACACAGGTACACATATATAATTTTAAGACTAAGCTTGTGTTTGACACAGGTACACACATATAATTTTAAGACTAGGCTTGTATCTGACACAGGTACACATATATAACTTTAAGACTAGGCTTGTATCTGACACAGGTACACATATATAATTTTAAGACTAGGCTTGTGTCTGACACAGGTACACATATATAATTTTAAGACTAGGCTTGTGTCTGACACAGGTACACATATATAATTTTAAGACTAGGCTTGT
>PVJN01019448.1:0-37373 GCA_004026805.1 Lasiurus borealis | reverse complement strand
CGACAGCACCCACTGGTGCAACACCTGAAAGATCAGGGATAACTGGCACATCGTTCAGAGGTTCAGGAATAACTGGCACATCTTTCAGAGGTTCCCCCATAACTGGAACGTCTTTCAAAGGAACAGAAATAACTGGCACATCTTTCAGAGGTTCACCAATAACTGGCACATCGTTCAGAGGTTCTCCAATAACTGGAACATCTTTCAAAGGAACAGAAATCACTGGAACATCTTTCAGAGGTTCACCCATAACTGGCACATCGTTCAGAGGTTCCCCCATAACTGGAACGTCTTTCAAAGGAACAGAAATAACTGGAACATCTTTCAGAGGTTCACCAATAACTGGCACATCGTTCAGAGGCTCTCCAATAACTGGAACGTCTTTCAAAGGAACAGAAATAACTGGCACATCTTTCAGAGGTTCACCAATAACTGGAACATCGTTCAGAGGTTCAGAAATAACTGCATCATCATCTGAAAAACCAGGGCCAACCACCTCATCTGCTGGAGGGACAGCGACAACTGGCCAGACAAGTGGAAAGTCAGGAACCACCGTTGGAACATCTGTAACCACTTCGGGAGGTAAGTCAATTTAGTAAAAAATAGACCTAAAAGTTTGAGTAAGATGAATTTTGTTCTTATAATTTGGAACTATACATATAAATTTATAAGGACTAGCCAATTTATGACTTGAATATTTTAATAATATGGAAAATTTATAGAATATAATTGTTTTAAATTGATATTTTACACTTCTTGAGACTTTGAAGTTTCCCTTCCTGCTACTTTTTTACTGTTAGTTTCCTTCATAATATCAATAGGAGCTATCACTCAGGCAAGTAGAGGAAGCATAGCTGGAGCAGGAGCCTCTTGGTCCACCTCTGCTGGGAACCAGCCAGGCAAGGCTCACCTGGTGATCCTGCACAAACATGCCTGACACCCAAATTGTGATGATGAGCTTAAATTAATTACTAAAGCCTGAATTTTTTGGCATATTAAATTAAATTCTAAGTTTACTATTAACATTAAAATTGAAATTTAGTTAAATGAATGTTAAGTTTATTATTTTTACTAAAATGAATCATGTAAACATAATAATCAGTTGTTCCTTACCCAGGCACAACTGAAGAATCATATGGAGAAACCACTGAAGCAGGCAAAAGCACAACCAGATTAACCACACCTGGTAAATCAGAAGAGTGGAAGGGATGCTATTGACTCAGTTTGTGGCTCAACATAAGGTTTTCTGACACATCAGATAATGAATATCAGTGCACTATAAATATAAAAATCAGAAAATCAGATCTAAGTTATCTAATACTTAGGGTCTTACATTTTAACGGGAGGCCTGTTGCATAAATTTGTGCATGGAGCTTTCTGTAGATGACCTGCAGGGATTGGGCCAAAACCTGCAGTCCAATGCCACCTGTAGCTCCTGCCTGCTGCTTCCACTCATCCCAGCTTCACTGTGCCTGCTACAGGCTTGCGCTCCATCAGTTCCTATCAGGAGAGGCTGGAGCTGATGCAGCAGCACTCGCCAGCTCTGAGACCTGCATCTAGCTCCCTCTTAAGGGGAGTAGCCTGTGGGACTGAGCTGAAACCCACTGTCTGACCTCCCCCAGGGGGTCCTGGATTGCTAGAGGGTGCAGGCCAGGCTGAGAGACCCCAGTGGTGCACAACTGGCCTGGGAAAGGACCTTGTGGAGGGCTCCACGGCATGTCCAGCCTCTCTCTCCCAGTCCTGATGGGCTGGACTTCAGCAGAAGCTAACCCACTGGTTGGAGCATATGCCGCCTGGTGGACAGTGCACATCATAGCGAGCAGTTGAGCATTCTTAGCATATCATTACCATATTTTGCTTTAATTGGTTGTTTGGTTGTTCTGCCGTTTGGTTTACTTGCACATTACCCTTTTATTATATAGGATAGGTGCTTTCTCACCAGTACTGGAACTACAACATTTGGGCCCAGCGTAGTTACAGTGACAATGTCCAAGTTATATCCCCCCAAAATATAAACACTGCTTATGACTTTCCATTTTTAGTCGCAGGTTCTATAAGAAGCACCCCTGGCTCAACAATTCCATCAAGAAATACTACTATAGGTAAGTAAACAGGGAATGCTGGATGTATGTTTTTATTTGTGTTCATGTTCATTGGCTAGTTTTAAATGATAAAATAATTAATAAAAATGCCAGTTACATAATTAAAATCTCTTTAAATATATAATTTTGTTTAATTATTTGAATAAGGATGGTTATCTCATTTACTCATGAGGAACTTAAAAAAAGCCATTACTTAGGTTGGTCCAGGTTCCTCAGTCAATCAGAATGGGGCCCATGTTTTTACCCAGTGCTACCTGATTCCAGAGACTGATCTTCACCACATGCACATGTCATCCAATGAGACAAATATGCAATGATCTTTAACGACCCATTAAGAAAACTTGCTTTTTATATGTACAAACCTTAAATTTCCCCCCTTTCTAACTATAGTAACTACAGCAACAGGTATTAAAAAAAGATTTAAATTTTTTTTATATAAGAAAAATTGTGGCATTTGTTCCAAAACAGCAAGATTTAAGCATTTTACTTAATAAATCTATAATTATATTGTTTTATAAATAAAAAGTTCATCACTTCCTTTCTTTTTTTAGTTATTCCAACTTGACATAAAATTTACAAATACTTATAGGATAACTTTTTCATAACAATACGTGGACTAAATTATTTATTCAAGGCTAGAGTACATTATTTAAGTTTCTGGACTAGTAATGTATCATAGTACTTGAGAAAGACATGTCTCACTTTGTAGGTTATCTAATAGAACCTAAGATTTAGTGACTAAATTCCCTATTATTTAAGGAATAGATTGCTAATAACTTTTTTTTTTGGTAAAGATTTATGCTACATCTATTCTAACTACTATTAAAAATTCCACTGGTGCAAATTTATTTTACAAACTAGCCACCTGGAAATAATTTATTAAAAATTTTAATTCTTTACTCATGTAATGGTTATATAAATGTAAGGGAATTCACATGCTTTATATTATTTATTGAGCACCAAGAGTATATTATAAATTAGTACCATGGTTACTAGGATATGTAACTATTGGACACAGTATGTATTTTATCCTTTTATCACTATTTCTTTTTGCACTTTCCAAATTCAAGGCTTTACTCTTAAATTAAATGGAACCAGACAAGAGGTACTGTTTGTAAATATTTTACTTGGAAAAAAGGCAGTGGTTCTATTTTCAGTTTGATAATTTGTAACTTGTGAATGATTTTTTATAAGAACACTTTACAGTTTTTTCCCCCAAGAGATCCCTCATCCTGACTTGAATTTTTAGGTAAACCCCTATGGAAATAACACTCCTGTTTTTAATAAAAAATTATATATAATGGCCATTGAAGTACTGAAGTGAGTTTTTAAAATGTGATTCAATAAATATATTTTTTAATTGAAACATGAATTTAATCTTTTCTTTTTTGGCTCAGCAAACAAAGTTCTACCAGATCTCATTGAAGGTAAGTTGAAATTAAAATGACAAAAAACTATTTCTGTACAATGTAGTTTGAAATATTTCTATCTTTTCCATTTGAGCACTGAAAAGTCCCTGAGGGACTATGTTATTCTTTCTAAACTATAATTTAATATAAATTATTCTTTGAGTTGAGATAAATAAAATATATATTGTGTTTTTAATTTTTAGTGCCATTGGGACAGACTAACGTAACAGGTAAGAATATATAATTTTTTTTAAATTATAAATATATATTTAAGAAATTGTGTTACAGTAATTAGAATAGAAAATAATATAGCAGAAGTCATAATTTATCCAATTAATAAAACATAAAATTCAAATTAGAGTTTGGTATCACATTGCTTTTGCTTTTCTTATTCTTATGCTTTCTGAAATCATAACAAAGGTGTATTTAGTTTCTTACATAATACATAGTTAAATTTTACATTGGTTGTGTGTAAACATACAAAATCAAGTAAATAAATATAACTCTAGTTATTATGTTGGCTAGAGGCCTAATTAGATAGGATACCAAATAAAATTTGTGCAAGGGTAGGCCTTCCTTCCCCTGGCTGCTGGCACCAGCTTTCCTCCTGCGGGACTTCCCTCCAGCCACCTGCAGGCACCTATGACCCAGGCTGGCTTCCCTTTGGCCCTGGCTTCATCAGGAAGGACATCCTGAATGATTTCTGGAAGGACATCTGGTCTAATTAGCATATTACCCTTTTATTATTGTAAACTAGAGGCCTTTACACAAAATTCCTGCATGGGGGGGGGGTTGTCCCTCAGCCCAGCTTACACCCTCTCCAATCTGGGACCCCTTGAGGGATGCCCAACTGCCTCTGTGGGATTGGGCCTAACCCGGCAATCTGACATTCCTCTCACAATCCAGGACTGTTGGTTCCCACCTGCTCGCCTGCCCGCCTTCCTGATTGCTCCTAACTGCTTCTGTTTGCCAGCCTGATCAGGCTACAAATATTGCCCCTACCACTCCTCTGCCAGCCTGATTGATGCCTAACTGCTCCTCTGCCAACATGTTTGACCCTAACAGCCCTCTCCTGTAGGCCTGGTTACCTTAACTGCCCTCTCCTGCATGCCTGGTTACCCCTAACTGCCCTCCCCTGCAGTCCTAGTATCCTCCAACTGCTCTCCACTGCAGGCCTGGTCACCCTTAACTTCCCTGGCCTGCAGGTTTGAATGCCCACGACTGCTCTCCCTTGCAAGCCTGGTCCCTCCCAACTGCCCTCTCCTGCTGGCCATCTTGTGGTGGCCATCTTGTGTCCACATGGGGGCAGGATCTTTGACCACATGGTGGCAGCCATCTTGTGTGTTGGAGTGATGGTCAATCTGCATATTACTCTTTTATTAAATAGGATAGAGGCCTGATGCATGGGTAGGGACCAGTTGGTTTGCCCTGAAGGGTGTTCTGGATCAGGGTGGGGGTTCCCTTGGGGCATTGGGCAGCCTGGGCAAGGGGCCTGTAGTGGTTTGGAAGCTGGCCACACACCCTTGGCAATCCAAGCAGAGGCCCTGGTATCTGGAATTTATTTATCTTCTACAATTGAAACTTTGTAGCCTGGAGTGGAGTCAAGCCTCCTGCTTGCTCCATGATGGCAACCATTTTTATTAGGATTTATGTATCTTCTATAATTGAAACTTTGTAGCCTTGATTGGAAGCCTGGGCTTTCCAGGTTGTGTGGAAAACTTGGCTTCCTCCATTGCCAGAGAAACCCAAGCCTCCCTCCTGCTCACTCTATGGCTGCAGCCATCTTGATTGGTGTTAATTTGCATACTTGCTCCTGATTGGTTGGTGGGCATGTCTTGTAGGTGTAACAGAGTGATGGTTAATTTATATATTTCTCTTTTATTAGATATGATTATTTACTGCTGGACTCCAACTGCTCAAACATAAGCCACATTAGAGGAATGATCTATGAATATTCTGGTCACCAATATATCGAATGGCCTAAAATAATATTTCACAGTAGACTTGCTTAATAAATATTTGTGGAATTATGAAATGTGTATTTATGTTGAAAATTCACACTACTTGTTTTAATAGCAGCACAACACTTTCACCTGGAGCCAGCAGCAATTCACAGAATTCCAAGCCAGATAGGATACCAAATAAATTTATCATATGAGTGTGTTAGAGTCACAAAGTTCTTCAAACATTGGAACATCAAAATACTTCAAGTAATGTAAGAATAACATTGAGAAAGATGATTCCATCATTTTCCCTTTTCCTCCTTTAGGCACCTCTGTCGCACCAGGAAGCCCACGCCCTGGAAATGAAACAGGTGAGGGTGACATGAGATCTTTCTCTTTCATTGGGATCTTAAAAAAGGGAATTTCAATAGCAACAATGAAAGGAAATTGTGGAAAGTCATTCCCTCCATCATAGATCACAACATTGCTAGGAGAAAGTGAAGTGGCACAATCAGAGTTTGAAAAGAACCAAGGGAGCAGGGCTAATACGTATACTTCATAATGACTTTTTAAAATAAATTTTTGAAAATAATTATTATTTATATACTAGAGGTCCCATGCATGAAATTTGTGCACAGGGGTGGAGGGATATCCCTCCTCAAGCCTGCACCCTCTCCAATGTGCCACCTCTTGAGGGATGTCTGACTGCCCATTTAGGCCCAATCCCAGTATGATCGGGCCTAAACAGGCAGTCGGACATCTCTCTCAAATTCAGGACTATTGGCTCCCAACTGCTCACCTGCCTGCCTTCCTGATTGCTCCTAACTGCTTCTGCCTAGCCTGATCAACCCCTAACCACTCTACTGCCAGCCTGATTAATACCTAATTGCTCTCCTGCCATCCTGATCGCCCCTAACTGCCCTCCTCTGCCAGCCTGGTCACCTCTAACTACTCTCCCCTGCTGGCCTGAGTACCCCCCCAACTGCCCTTCCCTGCAGACCCGGTCACCCCCAACTTCCCTCCTGTGCTGACCTGGTCACCTATAATTTCCCTCCTGGTCATCCCTAATTACTCTCCCCTGCAGGACTGGTACCTCCCTACTACCCTTTCCTGCTGGCCTGATCCCTCTCAACTTCCCTCTCTTGCTGGCCATCTTGTGGCAGCTATCTTGTGTCCACATGGGGGTATTCATTTTTGATGACATGGCACAGTCATTTTGTGTGTTGGAGTGACAGTAAATTTGCATATTACTCTTATATTAGATAGGATAGAGGCCTGGTGCATGGGTAGGGGCCTGAAGGGTATCCTGGATCAGGGTGGGGGTTTCCTTGGAGTGTGGGGCAGCCTGGGTGAGGAGTCTAGGGTGGTTTACAAGCTGGCCATGCCCACCAGTGACCCAAGTATAGGCCTTGGTATCTAGGATTTCTTTATCATCTATAATTGAAACTTTGTAGCCTTGAGTAGAGGTCAGGGCCATCCAGGAAGTTTGGCTTCCTCCATCACTGAGGAAACCCAAGCCTCCTGCATGCTCCATGTCCATAGCCATTTTTGTTGGGATTTGTTTATCTTCTTTAATTGAAACTTTGTAACCTTGAGCAGAGTCCTAGGCCTGTTATGGTGTGCAGGAAGCTTGGCTTCTGCCATTGCTGGGGAAACCCAAGCCTCCTGTTAGCTCCTTGGCCTCAGCCATCTTGGTTGGGTTAATTTGCATACCCACTCCTGATTGGTTAGTGCATGGGGATTGTGGGTATAGTAAATTTGCATGCCACTCTTTTTTATTAGATGGAAAATTTCAGATATGGAAAATTTCAGATAAAAATAGACAAGCAAGGCATTCTCCCTGCCTGCATTTTCAATATCCTCAGACTACCTTAAAATCAAGCAAAAGACAGATAAATAGTAATATAAAGAGAAATTTCATATCTTGTCTCTAAAGAAAGAGACATGATAGTTGAGACGTCTGCAAAGTTATTAAATGAAGAAATTTACATGGGCACTTCTTGGCAGGGAAAGTCACAATTATAGTTTGCTGGTACTGGACACTGCCCCGTTCTTGTAGGTTCTCCTGGTATAGTCTCAGGAGAAACCCCAGAACCTGGAAGATACATTACAGGCAAATCTGAAAATACATGGAAAACTAGAACATTGGCACCTTGGGTGACATAGTCTGACAATAGCACAGCGTGGGTTTTGCCAACCTAGTCTTAACTCCTTTCCTTTTCTTTACCAGAGGCCACATTTCCATAGGAGGAAGTAGGACCCCATTGCCTCTCCTGCCCCCATCAGCAGAATTTTTTGTGAATTGAGTTTTTTCCCCTTAAAAAACATCTTTAAACCTCACTTAAGGATATGTTTTTATTGATGTTTATAGAGAGAGGAAGGAGTGAGAGAGAGAGAAACATTGATTGCTTGCCTCTCACATGCTTGAACAAGAATCAAACCCACAACCTTTTGGTGTATAGGTCAAAGCTCCAACCAACTTTGTCACCTGCCAAGTTGAGCTTTTTCAATGTGAGGCCTTGAGGTTTTTATGAAGTTCCTGTTTGTGGGCTACAGTGAACAATAAAATGGAAATTAGGCAGAGGAGGTAGGTGTGCCTTTCACACAGGAAGTTCATGGCCTCACATCACTCCATTTTGAGAGCTAGTTGTTGGATGACAGGGATGAGGCCAACATGTGGTCCATCTCATGCAGTCAACGCCCTGATTACTATGTACTCTTTGCTTTTCCATAGCACCTAGTAACATCAATCACTTTATTCATCATATTTATTGTTCACTACTGATTTCTAGTTGCTCAAGTGTAAGCCACAGTAAGGAAGGAATCTTTGAATATTCTGCTCTATGTATATCCAAAGGCTTTAACTAATATTTCAGAGAAGAGTTTTAGAATAAGTATTATTGGAATGATGAAATGTGTACATTGGTACCTGGAGGTACGAGTGTCCTAACATACGAGATTTTTGAGATACAAGCTGTCGAGCGAGCGATTTTTGCTTGGAAATACGAGCAACATTTGAGATAGGAGTAATCGTGCTGATTGGCCAGCTGCACACGACCCACCAGTTTACCGCGACTCGAGCATCTCATAGTTTCCCACACCTCGAGGTTATGCAATGAATTAAACTTGTATCTTGAGGTACCACTGTACTTAGGTTGAAGTTTTACTCTATTTGTTCTAATAGGTACCACCACAGTTTCACCTGGAGCCAGCAGCAGCTCACAGAAAACCAAGCCAGGTAGGATAAACTAATCAATTTCACCTGTTGAGAGGATTAGAGTCCAGAGTTCTAATTTAAAAAACGGAATATCAAAATAGTTCATATGACTGGCTAGTAACACTTACAAAGATGACTGCACCATCTGCCTTTTTCCTCCTTTAGGCACTTCTGTCACATCACGGAGCCCGGGTACTAGAAATGAAACAGGTGAGGACAATACAAGGTCTGCTTCATATGCTCTGGGATCTAAAGAAAGGGGCTCCTATAGCAAAAATGGCTGAAAGGTGGTCAAGAAAGGAAGTTGTTCAAAGTCATTGACAGTTCACTGACTTTAGGAACAGAGGTTCTCAGGCAAGTTCGTTGCCATTCAATCTAAATTAGCTTGTTCATTTTGAAGGCAGAGCTTTGCCAGGTTGATGCCTTTGTATTTTTCACTTATACAACCAATATAGTAGGGAGATCCTTCACAGGTTAGTTAACAAGAAAAAAAAAACCTCCATATTTAAATTCATAGTTAATAGACCTACTCTGATAAAATGTTAAGATAATTCTTGCCCTAATATCACATATTCTCATATCTCAATTCATCAATTTCTTCCTTCAGAAACCACAACCTCAACAGTAGGCACTGGCACTCCTGGAACTGGATCCAGACTTGGTGAGATGAGTACCACCATTTTGGGGTTTACCATAAATTATATCTCCTCATAGGGTCACCTGGTGGGAAATGTACTTTTCTACAGAATGCTTCCATTTCATATAATTTTTAATTTTTTTAAATTTAACATATTATAAATTTTTTTTTTCACTGCTGGATTTTAGCTTCACAGTTCTTATTTTCTAAATACGCTGATAGTAAAAACAGTATCTCCTTAGGACATACAGATCACTAAGCTGTCAGAGGGACTTCAGAAGTATTACAGATCTTGGAGGAAGACAAAGCAATATGAACTCTTAAAGACTCCTAGTCTATCTAATAAAAGAGTTATATGTACAATGACCATCCATCCAACACACAAGATGGCTACCCCCATGTGGAAACAAGATGGCCACCACAAAATGGCCAGCAGGGGTGGGCAGTTGGGAGGTACCAGGCCTGCACAGGAGGGCAGTTGTGGGTAACCAGGCCAGGAGGGGAAAGCAGTTGAGGGGGACCAGACTTGCAAGGGAAGGCAGTTGGGGGCAATCATGCCTGCTAGGAAGGACAATCAGGGGTGACCAGGCTGGCCTAGGAGGGAAGTTTTGGGCAACCGGGACTGCATGGAAGGGGAGTTGGAGGAGACCCAGGCCTGCAGGGGAGAGAAGTTGGGGGGACTAGGCCTGCAGGGCAGGGCATTTGGGGTGGACCAAGACTGCAGGGAAGGGAAGTTATGGGTTACCAGGCCAGTCGGGGAAGACAGTTAGTGGAGACCAGGATGGCAGGCAGATATGAACAGGGGCAATCAGGAAGGCAGGCAGATGAGTAGTTGGGAGCCAGGAGTCCTGGATTGTGAGAGGGATGTCCCAGATTGGAGAGATGCCAACTGGGGAGAGGAGTGGTGGAAAAGAAAAAGGAGAGACCAGAAAGTTATGCTAAATTTCCTTTTGAAATATGACTTTGAAGCTCAAGTAGGTGTTTGTTTGTTTGTTTCTAGGACATTTTTTGGTTAAGCTTCTACCAGAACTCCTCTCCTGCAGACATAATTATAAAGCTCTTAGTTTGAAATGTCTGAGTATGAGATTATGAAATGTGCTACTGCTATCAAATGGGATAATAACAAACCCCAAAGTGTTCTAGCCAAATTAAGTGAAATGACCCAAATGTACTGAAATGAACTGTCTATTCTACACAGTTTTCCTTGAGCATGAATTTGTGTGATCATTTGTACACACAGAGACTAGATGTACATACATGCTATTCTGATAAATAAAATGACAATGCTATCTTCTTATTTCCCCTCAGAAACCACTCCAGTAGCAACAGGAGATCAAGAAAGTAGAAACAAAACAGGTCAGTATGGGAAAAATTCTAAATTCCTTATTTTTCATTCAACTAATATTTCTTTAATACCTTATATGTGTTAGAATCTATAGCAAACACTAATGACAAGAATATAAATAAAATATACCCCTTGCCAATTTATTACTTTGTGTGTATATAGGGGTGAGTAGGGGAGAGATTATTATGGGCACCAAAACTATCTTTACAATGTGTTTAACGCTAACCCATAAACATGCACAATTATGGTCACAGGGGTACAGTGAGTGGAAAGTGTTAATACACATCAATTAGTTGGTACTGTTGAGTGAAGGGATCACAAAAGGTATGCTTGAGCTTAATATTGGCTAGAGTGGTAAGGGAATTCTACCAAATTACCCTTTGAGAAGACAGAGGTAAGAAATAGCATGAGTGAATTCAGGAGTCGACCAGATATTGGTGATGTCTGTGTGAAGTTCAGGGAAGAAATGGTATTGAAAGGATAAGTAGAGGAAAGTTCATGAAGGACCTTATTTCCAAACTTAAACAAGATTTTAATCCTTACACTAAATGGGATCTCTATTAAACTTTTATTAAGAGAATAATATAATCAGATAGGTATTTTAGAGAAATTACTCTGATAACAAGGTGGAGATTAGGAGATGGTTTTTTAATATTTTTTCTTATGAATATCTTCAAGGAACTCTTGGAATTCTGGTTCAGGAAAGATTTTTCTGCTGTATTTATACCTCATAGATCATTAATCTCTCCTGCTGCTGGTTTCTGTTAACCTACCAAACTTTTTTAGTTCGGGATTAGCATAGCCTCCCTCAGTAAAGAGGGACATTTGATCCCCTAAACTCTCACATGTTTAATTTCCTTTCTGTTTTTCTGTACCTATTATTTGTTGGCATCTCCCTATCTAAACACGCAGAAATTTTAAGTTCCTCTCAAATATTCTCTTGCTTCTAAGCCATATTTTTTACCTGGTAGGTAGAATTAAAATATTAATCTGATTATTAATTGTTTGAAAACAGAATTTTAGCCCTAACTGGTTTGGCCCAGTGGATAGAGTGTTGGCCTCCAGACTCAAGGGTTCCAGGTTTGATTCTGGTCAAGAGCATGTATCTTGGTTTTGGGCACATCCCTAGTAGGGCGTGTGCAAGAGGCAGCTGATCAATGTTTCTCTTTCATTGATGTTTCTAACTCTCTATCCCTCTCCCTTCCCCTCTGTAAAAAAAATCAGTAAAATATATTTAAAAAAAGAAACTAGAATTTTAATTTATCAGTAAATTGTTGGGTTGACTAAAATATGTGATGTGCAAAGCCTCAGAAAGAAACATATGACCAGTTTAAAGGATTTGTTAGGGTAGAGATAGAGAAAGATTGAAATAGTTCAAGAAGACAAAAAGAAGATAAAAGTTCTTAATGGATTAAATAAATTGGTAACTAAAAATACATTTCTCAGATATATGAATTATTCTCTTTCCTTTTCGATTATGTATTTTATTTTCATATTTATCAGAATTGTCTTCTAAGAAAATTTTGAAGAGAAGTTTATCTTGATAACTTATCATTTCTCCTTTAGATTCTCATATACCCTGCCATTAAAATTTGAGATCCAAAGGAAATACTCTCTAATGGTGTAATTTCAAATGCCTCGAGGAGAAGAAAGGGAAAAATAGATAGGAATGTATCTGTTTGTACAGCTAGCAATGTAGCCAATTACTTTCAGTAATGAGATAACTCTATTTACCCCAAAACTATCCTAAGCACTTTAGGGACTAATCTGAGCTGTCTGCTTTTACACAGGCTGTCCCGCACCACTCCCACCACCTCCAGGTAAGAATACTTACACTTGAAAAGCAATCATTCTGCATTAATGTTTCTTATAAATCAAATTTCAGAGGTCATGGCAATAGAAAGCCATCAACTTTGAAGATGTTATAAAATAAGAAAACTTGAAGTGGATGAATTTAGCTTTTATTCACCAAATAGATAATGAAATGGTGATTTGTTTTCCCCCCACACAAGCTAATGAAACAAAAACTAAATAAATGTTATCAATCAAAATAGAATTTACCTACAATATAAAATATATCATGTAATTATATATCTTGATTAACATATGTCACTTGGTAGTTTCTTTGAAACTAGATAATTCCAACATTTTTGAGGCTGAATTGTAGTGAGAAAAATTAATGTTAAGCAGAGCTCAATAATTTTAGAGGACTTTGAGTTTCTACTATTCTCAAGCCAAAGTGTTGTGCTTTGTAGAGTGGCAAAAGTTATCAATCAATCAATCAATAAATAAATAAATATAAAAAACCATACTCTGACCTTAGAATATAATGGGAAAATGGGAGGTTTTTAAAACAATATAGACAATTTTATATATGTCTGAGAACTCAATTACAGTAAAAATGTAAAATATATAATAGTATTGTAATTTTAGAACAACATATACACTAGTCCAAGGTATATGAATGAAAGAAGTAAGCCAACGTTGCGAAATTAAATTGGAGTCAACATCAGAAGCTAGAATGCTAAAATTAATAATCTTTTAGAAGATTATAGGGGGATGTTAAAAGTTTTTCATCAAAGAAATGATGAGATGAAAATTATCCTAACTACCGTATAGAAAATTAATTGGATCAGGAAGATACCTGAATCAGAGTCACCCCTGAAAAAGCCAGGGTGTGCTACATCAGGGATAATAAGACCCCAGAGTATTATATGGCAAGTAGAACCAGGAACAAAAGGGATTCAAATGAAGATGAAGATACATTATTTTGCAGTAGATTAGATATCAAGTGACAGGAAGGAATCAAAATGACTCCCAAGTTTGAAGTGCAAATGGTTGGAAGAATAATTTGGCCACTAGTAGGAGGAAGCCAGTTTAGAGGGGAAACTGTTTTAGGAGCAAAATAATACAATTGTGCACATTGAGTTTAGGTTCTTACAGATTGGCCAGCATACTATTTATTAGAGGGAATGAGATCTGGGTCCACCTCACACATGGTGCCTGGACTGGAGCTAGAAACTTGAAAGTCATCTACTTAATGTTATAGTGGGCACCAGGGGAAAGATCAGAGAAAGAGCTGATAGCGGACTTTCAGAGTGTTGGATCTGAAAGAAGAATATTTTCAAGATGAGAGTTACAAGTGTTAGCTATTGCAGGAAACTTAAAAAACTTGAAACCGGTAATTATAAAGACTTAGTGACTTCTAGGATTATGGAGACAGGAGTCAAACTAAAACAGGAAGCAAAACAGTAGCCATAAAGTGTATTGACCACTGCCAAGAGAAATTTAGAATTCATTTCCTGGGGCTTCTAAACATAGGGAATATGTGCTTGTTAGGGACAATTAGCTCAAAGTAGCTGGATATGATTTTTCCACTTAAAGGGACCATAATCCTTCATAATTCTGTCTCTGAAATCATAATGCTAATTACAGTATTGGGCACCTGATGGTTATCTACAAGTAACAGATGGTTATATTTTGCCAAATTTAATTAGTGTTTATCACTTCATGTTAACAGTTTGCCATGGTCCACTGGGAGAAAAGAAATCAGTAAGTACATAGTTCTTCTCCACTTTAATCCAAATTTGCTGTCATGCCTGTCTTGAAGTAAAAGTCTAAACTTGAATCGTTTCTGTAGCCCGGAGATACATGGACTGCTAATTGCCACAAATGCACCTGTACCAATGCTAATGCGGTGGACTGTAAACCCAAGGAGTGCTCTTCTCCCCCCACGTGCAAAACTGGAGAGAGGCTTGTGAAGTTCAAAGATAATGATACCTGCTGTGAAATTGGATACTGTGGTGTGTATTCCTAACACCTTATTTGGATTGAACTGAATAGTTGTTTACTTACATATCCAAGAGATATTTCTTGAGCTACTAATGTGTCAAACACTATGCAGGATAAGTGTTGCCCTCTTAAAAATTTACTATATTTGTAATGGGGGAAACCCAGAAGCAACAGTATGAATATAAGCAGCAGTTAAAGAGGTAGGATGATGTTATGGGAAGAACAGTATGATTGGCTGAGAAATACAATCCCACTTACAATTTCTGTTTTATAAATAAAAAATAATTATACTTTAGGATGAAATAATATATTTGTTTTTCAGAACCAAGAACATGTTTATTTAACAATACGGACTATGAGGTAAGGTCGTTTTCTGCTTTACCCTATTTTTATCAATATAATTATGGATAAATGCAACCTCTTTCAGCTTATGACATGAAAATTTCATAGTCAACTGTGGGGCAGAATTTTTCCCCTACATTCAGTTTTCAAAAGAAATGTCAAATGTAACACTCAGCATGGCTCCCTTCACAGGGAGAAAATATACTTGATCATTAACTAACTAGCACTGGAGCTTCTGAATAATATTTCCCCTGGGGCTTGCCAGATGGAGAAGACACACTTTGTAACATTCAAATCAATGGACAGAATTAAACTGTAATTATAACCAGGAAGATCAGATGGCCAAATTGTCACAGATCAAATAAGAAAACCCCAAAGGCTAGAACCCCATTATGTGAATATAGCAATACAGGGGTGGGTTTTAACAACTGATTTGGCATTTTGTAAAATAATTTAACTTCTTGGAAAAAGTACCAGGAAGCCATAAAACCAGATGATTCTCAAAGTAACTTTAATGCATTTTAACTGGTGATACCAAATATTAAAAAACCTGAAATAAAGTATATGTGGTATGTTAGAAAATACATAAAAACAAAGCCCATGAGAATTTTAATTTGGCATCTTATTTATCACACTCAACTTTTAGTTTCTTAATTTTTAGTTTCCAAGGGTGACCTGATTTGAGAACTTATGATAGTTTTTAAACATAAAATGATAATGTTTAAAGAACAAAAGAAACATTTTTCCTCTATGCATTTATATGCAAAATAATTGTAATAATAAAATTATAGTTCACCAGAAAGTTTATTTTGTGGTTTTAGTCCCTGAAAGAAATGTAATTTTCCAAATTGGTGTTTGAATTTTGAGCATAAATTCATTATAAAGCAATCTAGAGAGCTTTAAAACTATATGACCTGAACCTGTATATGTTTATTAACCAGTGTCATCCCAATAAATTCAAGAAAAAGAAAATAGTATAGAAACACAAACAAAGATAGAAGATGTTTCTTGTCATTTGTGATAAACCTATTTTATGCCCTTTTCCACCCTTTCGGATTTCCTATTTGTTTCATCTCAAACTTAGAGCATAAAAACTAGTCAATTGACAGTTACAAATAAAATAATCTTTCTTAAAAACACTTAAAAACTACAACAGAGTAACTATATGCAGACCTTAATTTGAGAACCTTGACACATTCTGTGCTCTAAGTGACAAACTTTGACTCAAGGAAGTCGAAGGCTTTCAATCCACCTTTTCTTAAATATTAACCTAATGGCTGAACATGCCTCTGGAAATTCACTAACCATCACAAATTTCAACGTTTTCATACAGGTTTTATTTTCAGATAGCAAAAGAAAATCAAGGTGAATAATTACTTTGTTCTTTCCCCATTTACGCCCCCCTCCTCCAGATTGGTGCTTCATTTGAGGATCCCAACAACCCATGCATCACCTACTCCTGCGACAAAACTGGTTTCAGGGCAGTGGTCCAAGACTGCCCCAAGCAGACCTGGTGTGCAGAAGTAAGTCATCTTCTCAAGTAGTATAACAACAAGGTTTACTTCTCATGTTCGATACAAACACAACCTGTCTTCTTTCTCATTTGGAAAAGTTTATGTCTGGCCATTAGACCTCTTTGAAAGTTCATTCCAGATTTTTCACCCACCTTTTATTGTCTTGTGTATTTTTCATATCAAAGATATTTTTGCAGGCTTTCTAAAATTTAATATAGTGCTATTCTAGAAGTTGGTTGCTATGGAAAGCATATTGTTATTTTTAAGCAAACAAACAAACAAAAAACCTAGTTTGTTTTCAAGGTTTATAGAGCCAGGTGAATAATTTTCTATAAAAATACAAAAATTTCATGTAACCCCATGTATGTGTACTATTAAGAGTTTTCTTAGTGCCACAGTCTTTATTTTTATGGAGCCCAAATGTGCTGAGGATTTTGAATTAATAAATACTTAAATGTAAGTTATTAAGAACAGTTTAAGCTTATTTTTCTTTCTGAAGATACAGTATAATTGATAATATAGTTCAAAGCTTTATTTTAGAACTCTAATATTGGACTTCAACATTTATTACATTTTTATTCTGAGACGTTGATAGGGTAAAGAGTATAATAATGTGTGAGGTAAAAATTCCTACCTATGATAAATTTAGTGTCTGTAGTAATATCACTGTTGAAGTATTTTCAATTATAATAACTGAGGTGATTTTTTTATTCCTTTGCATTTTATTTTAAAGAACATTTTATTTAAGTATTATTTTTCCCTTTCAATCCACTGTTGCAAAAATTAATGTAAATACTCAGTCTCATTTTTATTATTACTCTCTCCCATCCATGCTCTCTGAATCTGAGCTTGGCATGTTCATCTGTTCCATTTTTTCCTTTTGAAATAATATTTCAATAAGTTAAAAAATGTTATATTATTTATAGAAAAATACAGAAAAATTTCAGTCTTTTTTCTTTTTCTCTCACCCATATAGGCAGACCGAGTGTATGATTCAAAAAAATGTTGCTATAAATGTAAGTAAAATTAAGCTCTGCCTGTTGAGGAAATATAAACTGTTGAAAAAAAATTAGCTTCTTTAAACAAAATAGCAGATCATTAAGAGAAAGTCTCATGTGTTTGTTTTTTTTTAACACGATAGGTGTTCTAATCTATATGCACAAACTGACTATGGATATTTGTACAGAATATACTATAGCTATTTATTTGTGTTGGTTCTAACATCCCTTCTAGTAAAAAATAGTTATGTTTACAAGAAAAAAAATAATTTTTATGGAAATAAATTTAGCTCGCTCTCCTAACATCAGCAGGTTTAGTTGCAAATTGCTATATTAAATCATAAGGATGATCAGCAATGAGCAAATAAAGATACCAAAAATAACCATGGCCCTCCATCTTCCTTTCCCTCCCTCTTTCCTTTACTCCTTCCTTCTCCCCTTTCTCCTCTTCCTTCTTTCCTCTTCCCCTCCTGTGCTGAGTGCTGACGTAGCTAATATCGTCAGTAAAATTGTGAAGTATTTATTATTCTAACTATGGTTTAGAAAAATGGAAACTTAGCAATGGTTAATGTTAAACCTTTCTGACTCTCTGATCCATTTTTTAAGGTAATCCTAGTTGCAGAACTTCACTTGTCAATGTGACTGTTAAGTACAACGGTTGCAAGAAAAGACTTGAGATGGCAAGATGCGTAGGGGATTGCAAACAGACGATCAAGTGAGTTTTTCTTTGAACGTGTACTGTGTGTTAATTTTGTAAAATTGTTAAGGCATGAAACTTTTAAAACAATATATGGAAAAAAATTAAGATGTTTTTATTGGTTGTTAGAGATAGAGGAAAGGAGAGGGAGAGATAGAAACATTGATGTGAAAGAAAAACATCGATTGGCTGCCTCCTGCATGGAATTAAGCCCACAACCTGGGGGCATGTGCCCTGACCAGGAATTGAACTGCAACCTTTTGGTGCATGGTGCACCCAACCAATTGAGCCACACTCAGCTGGGCCATGGCAAACTTTTATATGCTAGCTAAGCATAGCATCAGGATCTTAATATTTAAAAGGATATCAGAATCCTAATAAATGATGAATCATTTTGAAGTAGCTTTCTCTAAATGTCAAACATGATACATTTATGGCAACTATATTTATTTTCATACAGTGGATTACAGAGAGTACTTAAGTAATTATTCTTGCTAAAAGTGTATTTTTAAACTGTCATGTGCATTTTAGATAGAACATTTTACATTTTTTCTTTTATGGACACTTTCACATATAAATTAATTTATGGAGAATAATAACTGGGTGTTAAACTGCATATTTTAAAATCGGTTTTATTTTTTGTACCATAATGCTCTAATTATAAGATAATAAATATCCATTTTGAATTTTTCTTCTTTTTTCATCTTACTACCACCTATCACTGATCTACATCAGAAATGTATAGCAATACATGGTGTAGAGAAAAAATAAATTGGTTGGGAGGCTTGGTAAATCACTTAGACAATTAGAAATTGAGCATTGATATCAATATATTTCCAAAGACATTCCAAAAATATTAATTACTGAATATTTTACTTTTAGGTACAATTATGATATCTTTCAGTTGGAAAATTCCTGCCTTTGCTGCCAAGAAGAAAACTATGAGTTCAGAGACGTCATTCTTGACTGTCCTGGTGGCAGGACCTTGTCTTACAGATACAGGCACATCACAGAATGTTCTTGCTCAGACAAGTGCCATCAGTCTGGATCCTCAATGAGCAAATAATGTTAACATTACCTTCCCGGTTGTAACAGGCGGGTGTTTATTTTACAAGTGTACAAAAATCAGCACTCAGTTGAGAGAATAATGAAACATGTGTATCTCCATCGAAAGCGAATTGTCATTATGAGGCACTTTATTATTATTATTATTATTTTGCCTGGATCTGTAAAAATAAATACAATTTTGCAAACAATTCGTGAGTACATGTATTTATTTTATAGCAATAAGAATTATTTTTTATTTTATTTATTTTTAATATATATTTTTATTGTTTAAAGTATTACAAATAGTAGTACATATATCTCCTTTTTTTCCCCCCTATTGACCTCCCTGGGCCTTCCCCACTCCCCAGTACATGCCCTCACCTGCATGTCCTGTATCCATTGGCTATGCTTACATACATGTATACAAGTCCTTCGGTTGATCTCTTACAGACCACCCCTCACCCCAATCTCCCCTGCCTTCCCACTGTAGCATGACAGTCTGTTCATTGCTTCTTTGCCTCTGTATCTGCCCAATCCCCATTCTTTTCTTTAAAAACATCTTGCCTTTGTAGGCTAGAAATAAACATATAAGAACAAAAAATGTTTGAGTCCTAGTTTCAATGTCAAACAGTTCCTAATGTGTACATGTCATCAATGGTATCTGGATGGTGGACAAATGGTGGCAATGCAGGTCCGACCCTCTCTGGTTTGGTTCTAGGCATCCTGCAGCGATGCACAGCTGCTGACTGCTCACATGGCAAGGTGTCATCCACGTCTTCCATCTCTGAACTGTTTCTCCTCTTATCTTCACGGTTGGTGCAGACCTATCAGTTCCTCTCTGTTGCAGGAGTCCACTTGGTCTTGGAGGTGTTTACTGAAAGTTTATAAATATATTTTCAACCAAAAGTTAATAAAGGAATCTCTTCTATAAAATTGACTTGGGGTCCTTTTTATTTTTGCCGACCCGCTTTTCCTTTGGCTTATTTTGACACCATGTGTGTTTTTCATGGGTGTCTTGCTGTTAGTATTACAAATGAAAATTAATTTTATTTTTTTAATTAAATCTTTATTATTCAGATTATTACATTTGTTTCTTTTTTTCCCCTCCATAGCACCCCTCCACCCAGTTTCCACCTCTCCCTCTGCCCTTAGCTCCCTCCCATTGATCTCATCCATCAGTGTATGATTTTTGTCCAGTCTCTCCCTGTACACCCCTCACCCTTTTCCCCCTGAGAATTATCAGTCCACTCCCTTTCTATGCTCCTGATTCTATTATATTCACCAGTTTATTCTCTTGATCAAATTTTTAATTCACTTAATTTTTAGATTCACTTGTTGATAGATATGTATTTGTTCTTCATAATTTTTTGGCTTTTACCTTTTTCTTCTTCCTCTTCTAAAAGAGTACCCTTCAGCATTTCATATAATACTGGTTTGGAGTTGATGAACTCCATTAGCTTTTTCTTATCTGTGAAGCTCTTTATCTGCCCTTCAATTTTGAATGTTAGCTTTGTTGGATAGATTATTCTTGGTTGTAGGTTCTTGCTATTCATCACGTTGAATATTTCTCGCCACTCCTGTCTGGCCTGCATCGTTTCTGTTGAGAAATCAGCTGACAGTCATATGGGTGCTCCCTTGTAGGTAATAAACTGTTTTTATCTTGCTGCTTTTAATATTCTCTCTTTGTCTTTTGCTCTTGGTATTTTAATTATGATGTGTCTTGGTGTGGTCCTCTTTGGATTCCTTTTATATGGGGTTCTGTGTGCTTTCTGGACTTGTAAGTCTATTTCTTTTAGCAGATGTGGGAAGTTTTCAGTCATTATTTCTTTAAATAGGTTTTCAGTATCTTGCTCTCTCTCTTCCTCTGGCATCCCCACAATTCTGATGTTGGTACGCTTGAAGCTGTCCCAGAGTCTCCTTACATTATGTTCACATTTTTG
The DNA here is from genome assembly GCA_004026805.1 of Lasiurus borealis. NCBI lineage: Eukaryota > Metazoa > Chordata > Mammalia > Chiroptera > Vespertilionidae > Lasiurus > Lasiurus borealis. The sequence goes on along the minus strand of PVJN01019448.1, from coordinate 16,390 downwards.
GATTCTTTTCTCTTCTTGCTTTTCCAGTTGAGTGTTTTCTGTTTCTTCATATTTCAAATTTTTTACTTGATTCTTGCCTTTCTCTAGTCTGCTATTAGGACTCTGTATAATATGTTTTATTTCAGTCAGTGTCTCTAGTTGGTCCTTTTTCATCTCCTCTTGGGACTCGCTAAATTTATGCATCATCTCTAGTTGGTCCTTTTGCATCTCTTCTTGGGACTTGATAAACTTATCCATCTTTTCTAGCATATTCTTAAAAAACCTTATAAGTGTGGTTTTGAACTCTATATCCAGTCGTTTGTTTTCCTCCCTTTCTTTTGTTTGTGATCCCTTCCCTTGTCTCGGCATTTTCACTATGTCAGGGAAACTTCTGTACTTGCAAAACCACAGAAGCCTCTGTTGAGCTTGGGATGGGTGGAGTCTCAGGGCTTAAGGGACCGCCTTGCCTTCCAGTTGGCCCCACCATCCACGGCCCCTGAGTCTCACGTGACTGGGTAATTGCTGGAGCGGTCCTTGTACTTGCACGCCCACAGTGTCTCTAGACTGCTGCCTTTCCAGCTCCCTTGCACACCAGGACCACAAGAGTCAAGATCTCCAGGGTTTCGTCCAAAACAGGGGCCCAGTGGACTCGGAAGTGGCACAGTTGGAAGTGTCTGTCTCCCGCCCAGTCGCGAAAGCCAGTGGCACAATCAGCAATCTGTCCTCAGTGCAGTGCTGTGCGCGACTCCCCTAAATTTCCGTGCACTTCTCCCTTTTCACAGTCCAAACTCCTCCTGTATGAGTTTCGACTGGATCTGGGGTTTAGTGTCTTAGGATAAGGGGTTCAATGCCATTGGGAGTCTCCATTTCCCTCCGGCCAGAGAAAGCCAGCCAGGTATTCCGGTACCCACTCTCTCAGCGTGCGCGTCTCCGTACCTCAGCTTTTTGCAGCTCCTCTGCATTTCTGTGAGCCCCTCTCTTTACTTCTAGTTGTAGAACTTATACTCGGCCAGCTTTCCTGTGGTTCTGGATGATGTCCGATCTGTCTTTCAGTTGTAGTTTTGAAATTGTTGTGCGAGGCATCAGTGTAGGCGTTTACCTATGCCACCATCTTGGATTCTCCGAAAATTAATTTTCTAAAGTAAACATTTTCTAGATGTAATTTACTTACCGGATATTTTTCCTTACATGATATTATCCTACTATCCCCCTTTTTTTTGATTAATGGAGAATTTTGTAAAAAATTTTAATGCAATCTTGATAACTTTAAATTTTAATTTTTGCACACAAATATGCCTATTTTATGTTCATTGCATGTTAAGCAATTTTACCATGAGATCAACTACCAATAGAAATTTTAGTTAATAGTTTAGAAACAGCTTTTTGTCCAGTACACTTAAATTTTTTTGGGTATTCACTTATTTCAATTCACCAATTTAAATTAATCTGAAAGCTTGATTACTCTTTTACTCTCAAATTTAATACTCTACCAACAGTTTTAGATTACTCTATAAATATTAGTGGAAAGATTTATTTTCATTCTTGAGTAGGCACTGAGCATTCCTAGTGGTAGGCTGAATTTAGATATAGGGCAGCTGCTGTTGGCAAGTTTCTGTCTGTTACCTGGGTCCTGATCTGAGCTGGGCCACATCTCTGTCTGTTACCTGGATCCAGATCTGAGTTGGGCCCAGTCTCTGCTTGTTGCCTGGGTCCCTATCTGTGCTGACCGTGGGAAGCGCAGTAGCCATGGGGGCAGGAGACCTCCCTCAGAAGGGGGGGGGGAGTTCAGACCGCTGCAAAGTTGTGGGGAGGATGAAGGTCTGTGTCCCACCTCTGTTGACCCCCAAGTTCTCTCCTGATGACCCCTTTGCAACTGTGCCTGTCTTAGGTTGTTCTTCCTAAGGAATCTTACCCATCTCTGGCTAATCAGTCATCCTCCAGGGCCATGTAGGGTGTTGTGGGGTTCAATTCTGTCTCCATGGTAGCCTATGCCCCCGTGGCCTCCACACCCAGCACCTGCCTTGGGATTCCCTCGCCTGCTGGCGGCGGCCCGGCACTGATCACTTATCTACTTATCTCGAGGAATTCAGGTTCCTTCTCCAGGGAAGGCACAGCTCACACTATTTGGCAAGAGACAGATCCATTATACCAGCCACCTCAAGGCTTCAACTTGTGTGAATAGAAAGCTCAGGCTACACCTGAGGGCAATTGGATTGTGAGAAGAGGATCCCTCTTGGCAAAAGAGGTAAGAGGGGCCAGTATAGAATGCTCAAGTGCCTTCCCAGTATCTTAATTCCTTCTGAAAGGGATCAAATCCTTTCATAGCCTTTTTAAAATTGCTGCCAAACATTTAAAGAATTAGTTTGTAATTTTGTTTGGGATTATTGTACAATATGCTGTTGTGAAATATCAAAAATTATATGACATTGTAGAATGATATAATGTAAGGATATTCTTTGCTCTAGGCCATGGCAATTCATTTTCAAACTGGCTGTCAATTTCTTTTTGTAACTTTATATAAACTTTTTCAAGGAGGCAAAAACATAGGTAACTTACTTTAGCTCAAGAGGCCAAATATATTTAGTTTCAATTATAATCCTTAAGACATTTGAAGGAAACTTCTCTTTATTTCCTTCCAAAATGATTTTCTTTTTAAAAAAATATATATATATTTTACTGATTTTTTACAGAAAGGAAGGGAAAGTGATAGAAGGTTAGAAACATCGATGAAAGAGAGATATCGATCAGCTGCCTCTTGCATGTCCCCTACTGGGGATGTGCCTGCAACCAAGGTACATGCCCTTAACCAGAATTGAACCTGGGACCTTTCAGTCCCCCAGGCTAACACTCTGTCCACTGAGCCAAGCCAGTTTTGGCCCAAAATGATTTTCATGCTACAGAGTTTCATTTAAAACTCTTTGTCACATGAAAGAATTTCTCTTAAGGTTATGGTTACCACTTCCCTGAGTTTTGATGTTTCTCATTCTCTGGATCTGATCTTGAGTCTACGTCATTCATTATATTCCACAGATGAGTGAGATCATGTGATATTTATCTTTCTCTCTCTGGCTTATTTCACTAAGCATAATGATTTCCATCTCCATCCATGTTGTTGCAAATGATAGGAGCTGTTTCTTTTTTTTAACCACAGCATAGTATTCCATTGTGTAGATGTACCACAGTTTTTTTAATCTACACTTAGCCAGTGGTTCTCAACCTTTTTATGTACAATATCATGTCATCTGCAAATAAGGACAGCTTTACTTCTTTTCCAATTTGGATGCCTTTTATTTCTTTTTCTTGTCTGATAGCAATGGGCTAGTACTTCCAGCATTATGTTGAATAGGAGTGGTGAGTGTGGGCATCCCTGGCTTGTTCCTGTTTTTAGGAAAAATGGTTTTAGCTTTTGCTCATTGAGTATGATGTTGGCTGTAAGTTTGTCATATATGGCTTTTATGATGTTTGAGGTATGATTCTTCTTTTCCCACCTTGCTGAGAGTTTTTATCAAGAAAGGGTGTTGGATTTTGTCAAATGCTTTTTCTGCATCAATTGATATGACTAGGTAATTTTTATCTCTCAATTTGTTTATGTGATGTATCAAATTTATTGATTTGTGAATATTGTACCATCCTTGCATACTTGGTCATGGTGTATGATTTTTCTGATGTATGGCTGGATTTGATTTGCTAGAATTTTGTTGAGGATTTTGGCATCTATGTTCATGAGTGATATTGGTCTGTAAATCTCTTTCATTGTGTTGTCTTTATCTGGTTTTGGAATTAGGGTGATGCAGGCTTCAGAGGAGTTTGGAAGTGTTCCTTCCTCTTGAATTTTCTGGAATAGTCTGAGAAGGATGAATTTTAGTTCTTCTATGAATGTTTGGTAAAACTCTCCTGTGAAGCGTCTGGCCCTGGGCTTTTGTTTGCTGGAAACTTTTTGATGACTGCTTCAATTTCTTCCATAGTTATCAGCTTATTGAGATTTTTAGAATCTTCCTGTGTGAGTTTTGGAAGGTTGTGTTTTTCTAGAAATGTGTCCATTTTCCTCTAGGTTGTGTAATTTGTTAGAATAAAGTTATTCATAATATTTTTTAACAATCCTTTGTATTTCTGTGGGGTCTGTAGTTTTTTCGCTGCTCTCATTTCTGATTTTGTTTGTTTGGGTCCCCTCTCTTTGCTTCTTGTTGATCCTGGCAGAGATTCATCAATCTTGTTTATCCTTTAGAAGGACCAGCTCTTGGTTTTGTTCATTTTTTGTATTTTTTTTATCTCTATGTCATTCATTTCTTCTCTGATCTTTATTATTTCCTTCCTTCTGCTCACAGTGGGCTTTTCTTATTGCTCTTTTTCTAATTCTTTGAGTTGTTGAATTAGGTGATTCATTACTATTTTTTCCTCTTTTTTGAGGTAGGCCCATAGAGCTATAAACTTCCCTCTTAGCACTGCTTTCATCGTATCCCACAGCATTTGCATTGTTGTGTTTTTTATTGTCATTAGTCTCCAGGATATTTTTAATTTCTTCTTTGATCTCATTTATAACCCAATCATTGTTTAGTAACATGCTACTCAACTTCCAAGTGTTTGAATTTTTTTATTATAGTTTATTTCTAATCTTATGCTATTGTGGTCTGAGAAAATGCTTGATATGATTTCGATCTTTATGAATTTGGGGAGACACTTGTGACCCAATATGTGATCTATTTTTGAAAATGTCCCATGTACACTTGAGAAGAATGTATATTTTGTGGCTTTGGGGTGATACACTTGGAAGATGTCAGTTAGGTCCATCTGATCTGGTGAATTATTTAGAATTGCTGTTTCTTTGTTGATTTTTGTCTAAAGGATTTGTCCAGTGATATCATGGTGTACTAAAGTCCCCTACCATGATTGTATTATCGTTGATCTCTCCCTTGATATCATCCAGGAGTTGTTTTTTGTTTGTTTGTTTGTTTTATGAATTTAAGTTCTCCTGTATTAGGTGCATATATGTTTACCAGAGTTATATCTTCTTGATAAATTTCTCCTTTAGTATTATGTAGTGGTCTTCCTTATCTCTTATTATAGCCTTTACTTTGGTTCTATTTTATCAGATATAAGTATCACCACCCCAGCTTTTATCTCATTTCTACTTGTCTGAAAAATGTTTTCTATCCCTTCACTCTCAGTCTGTGTGAATCCTTTGCTCTGAGGCGGGTCTCTTGTAGACAGCAAATATATGGGTCATGTTTTCTTAGCCATTCAGCTCCCCTATGTCTTTTGATTGCTGCATTTAACCCATTTACATTTAATGATATTATTAACAATAATATCATGTTTGTTGTCATATTTTTCCTTAGTGTTTGTGTTTTTTCTTGCCTTTCTCTTTCTTCTTTTTACAGCAGTCCCTTTAACATTTCCTGCATTGTTGGTAGTGATAAACTCTCTTAGCCCTTTTTGTCTCTGAAGTTCCTGATTCCACCTTCAATTTTGAATGATAGCCTTGCTGGGTATAGTATTCTTGGGTTCAGACCCTTGCTTTGCATCACTTTATATATTTTTACATTCCCTTCTGGCCTGATGTGTTTCTGTTGAGAAATCAGTTGATATTCTAATAGGAGATCCTTTGTAGGTAACTTTCTCTCTCTCTCTGGCAGCCTTTAAGATTCTTAATTTGTTGTTAGTGTTTGCCAATTTAATTATAATGTGTCTTGGTGTTGGTCTTTTGCAGTTCAGCTTGTTTAGGACTCTGTGTACTTCTTGGAATTGCATAGTTTTTTCCTTGCCAATATCAGGGAAGTTTTCTGTCTTTATTTCTTCAAATAGGTTTTCTATTCCTTGCTTCTCTTCTTCTCCTTCTGGTATTCCTATTAAGCAAATGTTGTTTCGTTTTGTGTTGTCCCAAAGCTCCCTTAGGCTCTCTTCTTGTTTTTTAAGTCTTTTTTTTTCCAGTTGCTGTTGTGTTTATGTGTTTTTTCCTACCTTGTCTTCTAATTCACTGATGAGGTCCTCAGTCTCTTCTAGGATACTGTATAGGCCTTCCATTATGTTCCTTATTGCAGCTATGTCGTTCTGCATCTCCTCTTCATTTTGTTTCATGTTGGTGACATTCTCATTCAGCTCCTTATAGTTCTCATTGAGTTATGTGTATTTGTTGTTGAGTTGTATGTATTTGTCATCCAGCTGTTTAAACATCCTTAAAACCCTTACTCTAAATTCTTTCTCTGAGAGGCTGCTGGCTTCAATTTCATCTAATTCCCTTTCTGGTGATTCCTCTTTTTCTTTCCTTTGGGGATTGCTTTATTGTCTTCCCATGTTTTCCTATAATGTTTTAATTGGAGATCCAATTGTTTTGCTACCCTGGTTTTTTTGGGGGGATGGTGCTACTGCTGTATTCTCTCAGTTCTCCTGTGTTTGTTAATTTGTTGTAGTTCCCTACTTGAGCTATCTGGGTTCTCTTGATATAGATCTGTGAGCTTGAGCAGCACAACTTTGGTGTCTAGAACTCAGCAGCTGTGGAGGGGAGTGTCCGAATTTTTGGTATTTTGCACCCTTAATTGAGATCACGCGTGCCCAGCGGGGATACATAGTGGCACCAAGGACCCGTCTGTTGGGGTGATGTGTTTCAGGGGGCCTACACTCTGGAGAGGTGTGACTGTGGTGACCAGAGTTATAAAATCACACCCGAGGGAGCTCCCAGTGGCTCCCAGGCACTCCCTAGGGAGTGGACCACCAGAAACATGCTGCTGAGGGTGGACTGTAAACACACTGATGTGTGCAGGCTGTAAACTCACTGACTTGGGCGTGCTGTAAACACGCAGATCTAGGAGAGTTGTAAACACGCTGCTGACTAGGGCGTTCTGTAAACTGGTGACAGGTGCGCTCTGCAAACATGGCCACGAGGGTGTGCAACAAACACAGTGACCAGGGTGCTCCACAAACCAGCCAGGAGAGCATGCCGTAGACAGGGCAACCAGGGTGTGCTGCAAACACAGCAACTAGGATGCTCCACAAACTGGCACTGAGGATACGCTGCAGACTGGGCAACCGGGCACACACAAATGCGGCAACCAGGGCATTCTGCAAGCCAGGGACCAGTGTGTGCAGGAGCTGCACTGATGTCGCTGGGGAGAGGGAGGTTGCACTCACTGCTTCGGAGGAGGAGGTCCCAGGGTCCAAGGGTCTGCAGCTGTGGCAGCAGGACTCTGGCTGGAGTGGCTGTTGAGTCACAGGGCAGCTCTAAGGCCTGTCTGGCTGGTGGTGTTGATGAGTTCTCAAAGAAAGGCTATTTTCCCCTTCAAGGTGGCTTGGGCTCTGCACCCTAGTCCCACAGTCCGGGAGTGAAAGCCGGGATGGCAGTCTCTCCTTGTCCAAGAGAGCCTGGACTGCCAGCCCCCACTGCTCCTGTGAGCTTCAACTGTCCCTCACTCAATCACACGACCACTGTACACACCCGCATACTCTCCTTTCATCCCCTCACTCACTTCCTCTCCCTCACCTCCATCCTGCCTGCCGCCATCTTCCCAGAATTCTCTATTTTTTTCTCTTAATATGCTTCGTATCTCAAGATAAACAAGTTCTTTGGGGTTCTTTAATTGCAGTGCCTAGTTTTAAATTGGTGTCTAGCAATAGGAATTCTATGAGTCAAATCATGGCTCGCCAGTATGCTCATGTTCTTCTCTTCATCTGGTGAGGCCATTATCCAGTTTTGTTTTTTTCCCTTCAGTTAAACTTATTAAAAATGTAGTGTTTGTTCTCTTTCCTCACCAGTTACATCATCTCTTTCATTCTGCTACAACTCTGCTTCAGACTCCAGTGGCCTCCTTATAATTCTTTCTATAAGGGCTGATATCATTTCCACTCTTCCTTGAATCCCTTTTCTTTCTTCTTTTTTTTTTAAATAATCAGCTGCTTCCTACTGGGGATCAAGCCCTGAACCTGGATCAAGCATGTGCCCTGGATCAGACTTGAACCCAGGACCCTTTAGTTCGCAGGCTGATGCTCTATCCACTGAGCAAAACCAGCTCGGGCTTGAATCCTTTTTCTTATTCCTGTTATATCATTTTTAACTAATACTTTATATTTTGTGGACACCTTTGTTACCATTGTAATTGGCTAGTTATTAGTATTAATATTAGTATTAATGTAGGAGAAGAGTAAAGGGGAGGCCACCCATTATAAGCTTGGTCATGTAGAAACTTCACCATGAAGCTTCAAGTTTCACACTTCCTGTAGGGAACCTCGGGTCCATTCCCTGCAGATCACTAGGGCAAGGGACCAGACAGAGAGAGAAATGTGTGCATGCACAGTAAACTGAGGATGGCATAGGAAAGGTTCTTGCCTGTCAATCAAACCTGGGAACTAAGATTATTGGGTAGGGAGTGAAGCCACTGCAAGCATGCAAAGTCTTGGAAGGGTAAAATCCCTGAGACAAATAATTCTCTCTCTTGCTCCTCTTGCTTTGAACCTGCTTCCTTGCACTCACTTGTTCATGTCCTATGCTAGCCTATCATGTGGCCCTAGAAACCACATGGCCCATGGCCATGCAAACCCCACATGCAATGGACTGCAGCTGGGAACAAGCCAGATGCTGGATTAGACTGCACGAATATGGAGTGGAAGCTCTGGGCAGTGGTTTTGATCTCAGCTCGGCTGAAGACAATATGGGACTTTTTAAGGCAGGATGGAGAGAGATGAGATCTTGGAAACCCAGGGGTTTCATTCCACAGAATGAAAGCTTTCCACAATACCTCTACCTCCCATGGGGCCTCAGGAAATTCTTTTTTTAAAATATATATATTCCATTGATTTTTTTTTTTACAGAGAGAAAGGGAGAGAGACAGAGAGTTAGAAACATCGATGAGAGAGAAATATTGATCAGCTGCCTCCTGCACACCCCCCACTGGGTATGTGCCCACAACCAAGGCATGTACCCTTGACCGGAATCCAACCTGAGACCTCTCAGTCCGCAGGCTGACGCTCTATCCACTGAGCCAAACCGGTTTCGGCATCTCAGGAAATTCTTATTCCCTTCGGACCCCAAGGAGCCCACGTCCACTGGCACTAGACAGGGATACGAGAGGACACCCCACAGATAGCATCTTCACTTTTGCCAGTTCTTTAACTCTCAGGTCTCCAAGGTTGTATCCTGTTCCTCTTTTCATTTTACTCAGGCTCCTTAGATGATTTCATCAACACAGGTAGATGTGCTTATACACTGAGGATTTCCAATCTATGTGTCCCGTCCCAACCTCTTCTCTGAATGACAGACATTGATACAACTTGAAGAGAGGAGAGTGGAATTTGTCCAATCAGAAGTGAAAGAAAAAAAGAATGAATAAAGCATTTATGGAACAATGTCAAGAGAACCAATGTATACATTATAGGTATGCTGGAAAAAGAAGAGAGAGGGGAAAAGATAGAAAATGTATTCAATGAAATAATGGCTGAAAATGTCCTCCATGTTAAGGGAGAAAAAACAGACATCCAGATTTGGGAATCCCAGAGATTTCCAAATAAGAAGATTGTAAAGAGATCCTGACTTAGACATATTATTAAAGTGCCAAAAATTAAGATGAGAGAATCTTTAAAAAAGCAAGAGAAAAGTCTCTCTCTCTCTCTCTCTCTCTCTATTTCTCTCTCTCTCTCTCTCTCTCTCTCTCTCTCTCTCTCATGTTTGTCTGTTTGCTAATTAATTTCTCCTTTTCTATTTACTATCTGCTCTGATTTCCAAACATATTTTGGTTCGGTTAGGTACTTTAGGATAGTAGCTAGATACCATTTTTTTTTTAGAAATTGATAAAGGGAAACAATTGAGCATTTATCCAGTCACTGCTGATAACCATATAGTTGATGAAATTTCTTCTTGATAGAAACTAATACATATAGGAGAAATAATAAAATTAGTAATTTGTAATTGCTAATTAAATAATAGGCAACAATAACCAATGCTTGCTTAAACCATTATATAAAAGACTGAGGATAGTTTTATAAAGACCAAAACCTCTTGGTCCATTTTGTTTTGCAATATTAATATTACTAAAAGTGAAAAAACAGGCATTATACTTGGTGATTTATAGCCAGAAATAGTGTTGATTACAAATTATTCTTGCTGTATTGTAAGAAATCTAGAATTAGCAAAAGTAAACCACCAGCTCAACAAATAGTGTTTAGTAAGAGTTTATTATGCATTTAAGAACAGTTTGGGAATTGAGAACTTTCAAATTTAAAACTGATATGAAGCTCAGGGCATGAAGTTATAGGTTGGTTTATAGTGTAAATTAAGAAGTTGTGTACCCTTTTCAAGTATTGGCTATTATAATGGAGGTTTTTAGATGGCAAAGGATTGGGTAGAAGTGATTATTTCATATCATTTTTAAGAAGATGACTTAAGTTCCTTTTATAATTATGAAAAACATTTATAAGAAATAATGAAAGTTAAATTTACTTATGTTCATAAAATAAGTTAGAATTAGTTTTATTTACATGATTTAAATTGTTCTGTTTGCTCAAAGGATTTCCAGGTGAGGTCTCCATTTTATAATTAATTTTAACAGTATTAAAACTAAATCCAATCTGGCATCTAAATCTAACTACCAATTATAAGAACATAAAGTAAATAGATGAGGAGAAAGTAAATATTATGAAGGAAATTATGGGCAAAAGCTGTACTTGTTTAAATAGGTTATTCTGATGTTTAATAGGAATAATTGGATCTCTAAAAAGAAAAAAAAATGCTCATTTTATTTATTTCTCATTATAATTTCTTCTTTCATTCATTTACCCAATACATTTTATCTGAGCATCAACTATGCACTCTGCTCTGTAAATATGCCATGAAACATGAAAATATTCTTACATTGAAGAATGGTTACAAGATGTAATCACAAAGGAAATAAAATGGAACATGAAATATGGCACCATGGACCAGCAGGAGTGGCTCAGCTGGTGAAGCAGCATCCTGTGCACCAAAAGGTTGCGTATTTGATTCTGGTTAGGGCACATACCTGGGTCTTGGGTTTGATCTCTAGTCAGGGCACCTGTGGAAGGCAATTGGTCAATGTTTCTCTATTTCTCTGTCACATCAGTGTTTCTTTCTCTTCCCTTCTTCCTCTCTCTAAACATGTTCTCAGGTTATTAAAAATAGATACATACATACATACAGCATCATGGGAGGCCTCTCTGAGGAGATGAGACGTGAAAGATGGGAAAGTACTGGCTATATAAATAGCACAAAGAGCATTATAGGCAGAAGAAGCAACATCAGAGAAGCTTGATATGCTCAAAAAACTAAAAATAACTTGTGTTGCTTAATTTACTGAGACAGTGTGTCCTGGGAGGAGTCCAGAGCAAAGGCAGGTCCCAAATGTACAAGGTCTTATAGAACAAGATATGTCTTCTGTAGTTTATTCTAATTCTAATTTTATTTATTTATTTATTTATTTATTTATTTATTTATTTATTTATCATTTATTCATTTAAACTTGACTGCTATGTGGAGAATTTATTTCAATAGTCAAATTGAGAATTGGAAAAAAGGGCAAGAGAAGAAACATTTAAATGCTAAACATAGTATTTATATATTATGCATTCATAGGGAAGCAAATCATGGCAGATACAGTCTTTGGTTTACAGACATGTGTTTTTCAAATTGTTATTCAATAAAATGTTCCTGAATTCATATTGCAACTGAATTATGGTTGCCTGCAGATAAATATGTAAACTCCAAAATATTCAAATATCTTTATGTCTTCTCGAAACTCCCAATATGCATGTGTATTCATATTTAAGTCAGCCATGTAACTGATGAATAGGTCATAATTCAACCAGACTCAATCTGTATGGACTAGTTATGATCTCTGCTGTGAATAAATGTGGAAAAAGGCAGTGGGCATAAATCCTGATACCCTCTCCCCGAGGAAAGTTATTATAAAATGTCTGTAACTAAAAACAAAACCCTTTAGATGTCTCTAGTTCTATATTTCTATGAGTTATTTTATTGTCTGACCTGAGACAATTATGATACAACATACTGATAAGATTATTTCATGTCTTATGCTGAAAATTGGACTAAGAATTCATTTTCTAGGTTAGATTGATTTAGAAAGGAGAAAATATTTGCATAATAAAAATGATTAAACTAATCAACTATCAAGCATTTTGTTAAGGAGGCTGGATTTGAAGAGCTAAATAAACATCTTATCTAAAAAAGAGGGAATATTCTAATTGCTCATCACACCTTCACAAAGATGGTGGTGCCTGCAGCCAATAAGAAGGGAATATGCTAATTAACTGCCATGCCCTCAAAAATGGTGGCACCCACAGCCACAAGATGGCAACACCCAGTCCTTTCTGCACCCCAACCACCCAGAGCCAGCCCGATGTGAAAGCAAGCCTCGGATGGCAGCTGCCCAGTCACTCATGGACATCCAAGGCTCAGGTAACCAGGGCCAGCTGAGACTTATACTGATGGCAGTGGCGCCAGCAGAGTTGTGATGGGAGTGTCACCTTCCCCTGATCACCAAGTCACATCCGGCCCCTGAGGACTCCTGGACTGTGAGAGGGGAGGGACCCCCTCCAGTGCATGAATTTTCATGCACCGGCCTCAAGTATATTAATAACAGACTCTCATGTAAAGCAGGATCCAAGTCCATCCCAAATCTTAACGTTGATTTATAATCAAGCTCAGTGATGTGGACAATCAAAACAGGACAGGAGGAATTCATTCTTTGTCAGGGTAATACACCAGTTATTACGTACCAGTGCTTTTACTTAAACTTATATATTTTTAATCTTCAAATAGAGACATTTAAAAGAATTAACCAAATATAGGAAAACAAGTCCTTTCTTTATGACATTCAGCTTTATAAAAGGACAAAAGAACAGCAAATGTACATTTGAAGGACTTTAAAACTATTTTATCTACTGCCTGGACAAGCTAAAAAATTTTTAGAGCAAGAGTGTGGTAGGTTAATTTATTCCACACTGACCCAGCAAGTAATGTATGCGATATTACTGAGAGTTTGTCTATTGACATAGCTGGGCAAAGAGGCCTTCCCCTGTGGTTTACACCTTCAGAACTTTTTCAGAATTCTCTGAATCATTTGATGTGTATTTTTGCAGAGGTTCTTCTCTCTTATTACCAGCAACTTATTTTGTTTAATTAAAAACTGACAGGACGTAGACACTAATAGCAAATTAGCAAGCTCTAGTGGTGATTTATAATTCAGGGTCAAATTTCACAATAGTAGCATAGAAAGAAAGTACATTTCTCATGTTAAGCACAGAATTAGTAGGCTGTCTTCAGAAATCACATGCAAATTGTTGAAGAATTAGTGTAAACTATGTTAATGATTTTCCTTTCAATGTTATCTTTCCCACCATCTTTTATTCTTTTTAATGCAAATTTATTAACCTATTATTATTTTTTTTTTGGTGCATGCTCTTTCCTGAAGTTACTTTATGCTATTTTTTTTCTAGTCACAATATATGAAAGATTAGATTAGTACTTTCTTTTCTTTAAGTCTTTTTCTACTATTTTCTAGTTACCCTGAATAATCATAGTGAAGCACTTACATTTTCTTCAACATACCTTTCTATGTCATCTCTCTGCCATCAACATTTATTTTTTCTTTCTTATTTTGTCCATGTGAGGCATACTAACTCACCTACCATTGCCTGCTGAATCACAATCTCTTCTGATGAGAATGCATAAGTCCTGGAAAAGAAAATTCTATATATCTAAAGATCCTGCTCCATCTGAACAGAGATGAACTATATTAGGATTGGTAATGAATACAACTAGCAATGATTGGATTCTCTTTCCTAGGGATTTAAGTGTGGTTTACTACGAGATTGTATAAATCAGCTGTAGACTCCAAAACATACCTAGAGGGGAAAAACTTGTGGTGGTCATAGGAATGAAAATTGCCCTGGCTGGTTGTGCTCAGTGGCTAGAGCATCGCCCTGCAGACTGAAGGGTCCTGTGTTTGATTTCAGTCAAGGGCACATGCCTGGGTCACAGACTCAATCCCCAGTAAGGGGAAGCAGGAGGCAGCTGATCAATGATTCTTATTGTTTCTATCTCTCTCTCCCTTTCCCTTCCTTTCTGAAATCATAAAAGTATATTTTTTAAAAAGTGAATATAATTGGTACCAGCAAGACAGTCACATGAAAAGGGAAATAATGGTAAAGCAGAAACTAAGAATCTTGAAGAAGAGACGTGAGAATATAACCCATTTTACCATTCTTTTAACAGTGTTTCTATAAATGATGACTTGTTAACTGCAGCTGGCTTGTTTGCATAAGAGTTTGAGGAACTAACTTGAAAAGAAGTAGATCCCATCCTTCAGATATCTGGCTCTGGGAGATTGGCTGAGGTACACCCAGTTATCTGAACTGATTAGTTTGGCTTTCATGTAGAACTCTCAAACCCCACTTTTTTTTTTTTCCCTAACATTTTGCTTCCTCCTCCCTCACTCCAAAAACCCCTGCCCATGTCCAAATGTTAAGATGGCCTTTGTGATGATAATGCCTCATCTTCTCAGATTTCTGGCTCTTGAATAAATTCATTTTCCTCCCGCCAGCCTCTGTCTCTCTGTTACTGGCTCTGGAGCAGCAGGCAGCCGAACCTGAGTCCGGTATCAAGAAGACCGGCAAAAAAAGCAAAATTGAGAAACATATTGTTCTAGAGAAAGCCAGAGAGAGAACAAATAAGTAAATGTGCCATTCTTAAGAAGCCAAGCTGTTGTGTTGTTGTGTTTTGTTTTTTTTTTTTGTATGTGTGTGTTGTTGTTTTTCTACAGAGAGAGAAAAATTGACTTTCTTCCATGTTTTTTACAGACTTCCTTTTCAACTTGAGCTACTTGGACTGGTTTCTCTACTTCTTACCCCGTTGTTTTCATTTTCATTTTTGTTTTAGGGTAAGAATACTCTACATGAGATTTACCCTCTTAACAAAGTGTACAATACAGCATTGTTGACTATAGACACAATGTTGTACAGTGGACCTCCAGGATTTATTCAACTTAACTGAAACTTTATGCTCATTGATTGGTTTTGATTAGCACACCTTCTTTCTATTTTAACTTAACTCTACCCTTCTTGCTCCACAGCCATGTCTCCCCCAGATCACCTCTTTTCCTTTCCTCCAGCAGAAGGTCCTTCTGTGAAGATGCCTCAGATGTCCTGCACAGGCTTCTTTCACACCCCACTAACCTTTGCTGGATGTACTGCTACCTGTCTCCCCCATGTTAGATGGTAAGCTTCTAAAGAATTGGGTTATGCCCTAACCGGTTTGACTCAGTGGATAGAGTGTCAGACTGTGGATTGAAAGGCCCAGGTTCGATTCTGGTCAGGGGCATGTATCTTGGTTGGAGGCACATCCCCAACAGGGGGTGTGCAAGAGGCGGCTGATCAATGTCTCTCTCTCATCGATGTTTCTAACTCTCTCTCTCCTTTCCTCTCTGTAAAAAATCAATAAAATATATTTTAAAAAATATTCAGACAAATAAGCCAGGCACAAAAGAATATAAGAATATATACTTTATAATCCCATTTTTTTTTAAAGTTCAAAAACAAGCACAACTTATCTCTGGTGAAAACAGAGAGTAGTTACCCTAGTGGTGTTAGAGGGTTGACTGGAACGAGGCAGAGGGGAGCTTCTGGACTTCTAGGAATGTTTTGTTTCTTGATCAGGATACTGTTTACCCAGTGTGTTCACTCTATGAAAGTTAATTATGTTATTGACTTTTCTATATATTTCATGTTTTTTTTTGTAAATTTTATTGATATAGAACACATATTAGGGAAAGGAAAAAAAATCTCTGTAGAAAATTGAAAATTAACAGAAAATATTGAGAAAGCTGAAATCAACTATTAATATTTTGCATACTTATCATATTTTATGCACATGCACTTTATCTGTACTTTTGCAATTTCCAAAGTTCAAAGATTAATTTTTTTTCATAGCTAATTGACAACAAAATTCTGACCTCAACTGAACTCACTTACTGACAAAACTTGACCTCAATTGACTTGAGGCTATTTATAGTCTTCATTTATTCCTCTTGGGAAGAATATTTATACATTGCCAACAGAAAGATTAATATGTTTAAATATAGGATAATGCCACAGGGGATATAGTCTTGATAATTTCCAGTTGAATACCCAAATTCTGAATTCCAAAATCCATCTGCTCCTAAGAATTGAATATTTGGCTTTATGTACTTTTAAAAAATGTTTTAAAACTTTTATTCTTATTATCAGGAATTTAGAGAAGATATACAAATGAAATCTGATAACACATGTGGATTTATTTATTATAGCTTTATTAATTGTGGTAGGCAAAATAAACCCCACCCCACCAAACATATCCACACCTTAATTCCCAGAACCTGTGAAAATGTTAGGTAACAAGGCAAAGGAGAATTAGGGA
>PVJN01019447.1:0-37377 GCA_004026805.1 Lasiurus borealis | reverse complement strand
CTTATATATTTTTAAAATACAGTTTCAAGGCTAATAAATTAACACCCTATAATTATACAGTTCTGTTATGGCTGACTTCTCCCTTGCAAATAATTAAATCAGAGTACTCAGACATTTTCATTTTAGGACCACTTCATACCCTTAAAAATTGTTGAAAAGCCTAAACAGCTATGGTTTATGTAAGTTATCTACTAATATTTACTTTATTAGAAATTGAAAATAAACACTTAAATATTTATTTAAAATAACAATAATAAACCATTTAAAATAACATTTTTATTTTTAAGAACTATATTTAAAAAAATGAAACTCATTTTATGTCTATCTGCTTTTGGAATTCGCTATATTGCATTGTGCTGTTTTGACTAGAATATTTTAGGAAAATTGTGTCTCACACAAAGATATAGTTGAAAAGAAAAAGCATTTTGATAGCCTCTTCAAATAATTGGGTATATTCTTTGACTCTACACCAAGCATGTCAAACTCAAACGTTAACATGGGCTAAATAAACAAGGTTTACTTTTATGTAGGCTGCAAAAAAAACAAAAGCTTCAATATTCATAGAAACATAGGTTTATTTTGACAGAGACATGCTGAATACAAAGGGCTGAAATAAATGAGTAATCATTAATGTAAAATAATTAAACATTTTAATAAAAGTTAATATTTTTTCTTAAACATTAACTAATAGACACTGAATAACTGCACAAGTTGATAAGAGTAATGAAAATAAACCTATTTTTCTTGTTCTCCAAAAGCAAAATATTTTTTGTTGTTCTCACTATACAAGTCAGTGCAAGACTAATGATGTGGCAATTGGCTGCTAAAATATTCGCTGCCAGTATTAGTGGAGAGAAATGGTGTGCCTGTGCATAAGTTGCGTAAGGGAAATGAACGCAACCCGATTATAGTAATCAGTCATTAGCAAACATTGTAGTTCGTTATTAATAGTTATGTATAACAGGATAGTAAAAATTAAGTTACATATCTCATTATGCAATATTAAAAATTAATATTCCATGATATCAACACCAATCTCATTATAAAAAATCTTTAAGTATTGCAAAGTTTTCAAATTTACAGGAAATTATGCAAGTTTTCAAAATTGTAATTTTCACTTGAGTTTGAATTTTATCACAAAAAACAAATGATTGTTTTCCTTAAAGTGACAGTCTCATTTCATTAATTTTAAATAAACTATTTGCCAAATAACCAAGTCTAAATAACCATGATTTGTTTATCAGTCACTCTTACAAGTAAAAATGGTAATATATGTTAAGGAATAGCTATTATAGTTTTCAACTCAAATGTCTGAGAACTTCCCTCAAGGTAATTATTGTACTTAGCATGCAGCAGTGTTTATGCATTCTTTTCATTTTGTTGGCTAGCACATTTAAGAGGATCTGTACCTATCAAGATTTAATACAATTAGTTTTGGTGGTTTTTTTTTTACTGCTTCATCAAGAATATTCTTAAGTGTAACTGGAATTATTTTTTTCTGGAGTATTGAAAGCACAAGTTTGGTGCCACTGTCTTGATTCACACTAAGATGCCGGCAGTTTTGACCATATTGCTTTTGCTCATATCAGCACAGTGAAACTGCAAATGAGACCTTAGTTTGAACGTCAGCAGCCTATGACAACTCAGGGCTCCATAGGAGACTATAGTACACACTTTGTAAAGAACTGAGTTAAATTTTTCAAACTAAACAAATGTCTTTACAAACATCCCAATAGGTTTTTAAATTGATAAGAAGTACATTCCTAAGCAATAAATTGAAATGCCTAATCATTCACTGAAGATTTCAGAGAGAGAATAGAATTTGAACAGGACAGATTTAAAAAGTAAGCATGAAAAGTAAACAAACAAAAAAATCACATCATAGGAAACTATACCAGGGCATAGGAAGAAAACAAAAGGATTTTAAAATAAGCATGAATCCTTTAACCACTGTTTTCCATACCTTGTAATTTATAGTCTGGAAGAGGTCCCGTCATTAGATAGCATCTACCTCTTTAGCTGGCAGCCGTTGGAAATGGTCCTAAAATGAAATTTCGGACTCTTTTTTCTGAGATCCAAAACATATGAAAGACAAGGAGCGTTAACCTCCTTCTCCTGGGACTTAACCCTTTAAATTTGTGTCAGGCATGGACTATGGTTTCACAAGGGTTCTTGCTAATATGAAGTTAGTCACATGCCATCTTTCCTTAGCCAATCATTGGGCCTTTCTAAAAACAACAGCTGGTCAAGGAGGCATTTTCTAACACGCCTATAATCTCCATTATCATTATTCCTGGCTGTCTTCCAGCTCACATTATACTCACTTTATATAAAGGCTATGCACTTTGACTAAAGCCTCATAGTAAGTCAGAAGTGAACATATTGATGAAAGAACTTAATTATGGGCTCCTTATTTCAAGAAATATCTTCTTTTCTCATTGATATTTCTTTATGTTGCTGAAGAAAATGAATGGGAAATATCCCCTAAAGTAACAATTTTTAGAGTGTTTTTGCTATATATAATGGCTTTGTGATTATTAAGTACCTTTGCAATGAAACATTACAGCATGGAATTACTATTTATTCAGTTCTGACTGCCACAAGAAACACTTTTAGGCACTAAGCTTTTGAAGGATTGAGTAGACATTTTTATTACATAAATTAAATTATTCACAGTACCTTTAGGGTTTAATTAAACAGATTTAATCAAAGGTTATGAAGATTATTGAGCAAATACCCCAAGACAGTAATTTGTAGCTACATTTTTGCCTTTAATTTAGTGCGAATTAACAAAGGAGATATGTTCGGGCCAGTATACACTATGCTCTTAGTATGCTTCTGGCAATACTGTGTCTGCTACTTAAAATATGAATCAAGGAAAAATTATATGACTCCCTAACAACTGCTCATTATAGAACCACTCAGAAACTTTTTGCTGAATTCTCTACCTCTTTCCAACCACTAAAGCTTACAAATTATCAGGGCTCAGCCTTCAGGTATCTTTTCTTATCCACTTGCTTTGTTTCAAATATACTATCTCTATGTTCATGCTTCTTAAACTTAGACTTCTAGTCCTGAGCTCTTCTCTGAACTCCAGAAATGCATATTTAAATCTCTGTCTAACATACTGTATTTAACATAGGCATCTTATACTTCCTATAGCCCAAATTTAACACTTCATTCTTCCTACTCCTCATAACTGCTTTTATCTACTTTTCAAACTCAGTAAATGGCACCAGTTTTCACCAAGTTGGCCATGATGAAGACCCTGCAGTCATCCTAGACTCCCTTCTACATTCACTCCATTAGGAAATTGTAGAGTTTCTAACTGCAAAATGAATATTCAAATCTGACCACTTATTATTATCTTCACCTGATATCATCCTAATCAGGGATCTGATCATCAAGCACTTGAAATACTGTATTGCCTCCTAAATGGTGTCACCGCTTCTGTGATTGACCTAATTCAGTCTATTCTATATACAAGTCAGAGAGATCTTATTGAAATATTAGTCAAATAATGTTGCTATCTTGGATAAAATCCTCAATATCTTTCAACACAGTTATAATAAAATTCAGTTTTACTGTGGCAAATGAGATCATATATAACCTTGCCCTACTACTTCTCTGATCTTTCCAACCTCATCTCCTCAGTTACAACGGTGTTGTCCTCAGTCTTTGTAACTTCTATGCTCTCTCCTTTGAGAGTTTTCTGCAGATACTTTCAAGTCTTGCTCTTTCATTTCTTTCACATCTCTGCTCAGATGTCTCCTTATCAAAGGGGCCTCTCTAGCCATGTTGTCTAAAGTATTTTCTCCTTCACTCTCTCTCCTCAACCTCTGCTTATTTCCTTTACTTTATATTTTTATATAATTTCTTTTTAGCCTTTATAGCAATGGGTTGTTGCATCTCTTGTGTGTACAACAGTTATAAGTAGTTTTAAGTAATGAATTAATCAAATATTTATATGGACTTTGACATAAACATTATACATAAAGTCTAATTTTTTAGACAGTTTTACTAACTATTACTGGTAACCAAAGTTTACACAATTCTTTAATAATAACCCACTGGAATTTAATACTGGAACTAAACTAGAAGATATTTTAAAAATTCCATATGCATTATAGTAATAAATAAACACAAACCAAATGAGAATAAGTAAAGGTTATTTATTCACAGTTTGCTTCAACAAAGTGGTTGGCAGAGCAGGAAGAAAGCTATATAGTATAAAAAAAGGGAGGGAGCTTCAGGTATGCTTTATTTGGAAGCTACCTGTATGGGAAAACTGTAGGAGGGCTGCCTAAAACCATGGCATACTACTTGATTTGGGGAGTGAATATTTAGCTTCCTCTGGCCTTAAGTTGGAATCAGGGGAACTAATAGAGAAGTATCAGTCCTCAATCAAGTTATTAATCAAATCATAGTCAATTGGGACTGATTGCTTTTTGTTTGGCCTCTTGAACTGATTGTTGCAGACAGAGTTGCCTTTTTGGACTCGTTGCTAAAGGTAATGGGTCAAAGTTACATTTTTATATGTGGTCTGACCATTGCTTATTTGTACTAGATAACTTTTAATATACTGTATATTGTTTTAAATTATTTTATTATAATAATATTCTTAAATAGTCTCATTTAGTATTTTTGTCATCTTTTAAAATTCTCTAAACAACACCCCCAAGTATTGCTATTTATAAATATCTAAAACAAATAAATTCATTTAACAGTGGTAGTTAAAATTCTGGATGCCAAGATTGCTTATCAAAAAATGGCAAGAGTAACAATAAATACATAAATACATAAATAAATAAATAAATAAATAAGGCAAGAGTAACCCTGGCCAAGTGGCTCTGTTGGTTGGAATGTCGTCCCATACACCCAAAGGTTTCAGGTTTGATTCCCAGTCTGGCACATACCTACATTGCTGGTTCTATCCCCATCAGGAGATGTAGTAAGGTGGTCAACTGACCAATGTTTCTCTCTGTCTCTCTCTCTATGCTTGTCTCTCTCTCTTTCTTTCTCTCCCTCTTTCCCTTTCTCACTCTCTGATATAAAAATATCAATAAAAACATCCTTGGTGAGGATTTTTTTTAAGTTATTGTTAGTGCTTAGCAAAATTAGGTTAGGATTCAACCAATGGTGTTATGGGCTAACTGTGCAGAAAGGTAGTGGTACACCTATTTGCAAATGAAATTAAGTATTTGAGAGGGGAAAAAAAGGTATAACAATATATAGTTCAGAAGCATTTTCTAATTTAACCCAGAATTGCTGATTTCCTGTACTGAGCATTTTCAGCTGCTTCCTATAACCCTCACAATGCTATAAAGTGTACACTATTATTCCCATAAAACTGGAAAGCAAACTAAGATATCAGGTAGGTTGAGTAAACTTCTCAAGTTACAATATAAGTAGCAGAATTTGAATTGAAATCTAGCTTTTCTTACTTCCAAGTAGTTTTCTTTTCATTACTTCATGGTGTCTCACATTCCCATGGTGCAGGCACTATTAGCTTTGGTTAACATTTCCTCACTTTGGTGAATGCAGAATGGTTGGATATATTTAGTGAACCTAGTTTGAATAGGTAATAATTAAGAATGGCGTGTTTCCCTGCTTCTTTTATGAGCTGAATTTTCATAAATAGGTGTTTGTTTTTAACAATGGTTGCATTCTATTAGGATCTCACTCCCTTCCAGCTTTGCTGATTCATGACTGGTCCCAGTTTTTATTTTTTATTTTTGTTCAATCTTTGAATTCTGGACTGTAATTTTCTGCAGGATGCTCCTGATAATCCTCCAGAAGATTTTTCTGGCACCTACCATTTAAGCATACACTGTAGAATATGAATTTCAGGCTTCATTGAGAAAGGTTCCTGACATCTTCATGGTGGGGGTCATGTATTCATGGTACTTCACCTGCTTGGCCAGCCCATCCCACTGAGGTGGCCACTCCCAGTCCCTTACGGGACCTCAAGCAAGACCTGACAGTATGCATACTGTCTCATTCTTGACTCTGCTCCTTTTGCTCCCATCCTGAACTCTTCATTTGCCTCTGAGACACACTAAAGGTGCACCAACTTGCCCAGCTGGTTCTGCAATACTGAAGTCTATATGTGGGCAAGTGGGAAGATTCACTGATTTGCTTCTGCTCACTAGCTCACCCCAAGCAGTGTGACTGCTGCTGCTGTGATGCTATCACCGCTGTCTTTGGATCTAGCCATCCCCAGTGCTACTAGAAAGACCAGGTGATAAAACCTAAAAGCATGTCACTGTTGATCCACCACAGGTTGAATTCTGTTCAAAGGCAAATAGGAGAAGGTAGGATACAGTCTTCCTTTCTCTCTCTGGTCAGACTATTCAGAAACATAATACCTTATACAGATGTCTGGAAATATCCCATCAGCTTGATATAAAGCTCCAGCCAGATTGGTAATCTACCCCTTGCCTTTGCTCTCCACCCTTTCCTGCTCTATTGGACCTAACTCCTCCAGAATAGCATGCCCTCAAAAGTAAGGTTGTGCCTCAGGCTCTGTTTTCTCAGAAATCCAGACTAAGATAGTTGGTGATCCTAAAATCCCCTACCATTAGCCTCCCTTGCTAGAGTCAAATCCTATTCACCTCATTTTAAAAGATCAGCAATAGCTTTAAATTGTAGAAACAGAGTCCCTGTGGACCTGCTTATAGTTACTTGTTTGAGAGACAAAAGATAAACAGAAGAATCACATTTCCTGGCTCCAAGAAAATAGAGATTTTCCCACTAGGAAGTATTTCCTGTGCTTGATAGGGAACAGATGATACGGTGGGTGGAAGGGAGTTATACATGCAACTATTCAAGTCACTAGCTCTGAAAATATCTTGCTTGATTTGCAAGAGGTGGAGTTTAGGATTTTTTTAGGCGCAAACATATCAGAAATAATTCAAATGTTGTAATAGGTGAATAGATGGATAAACAGGTTGTCCCGTGTGTAATTATTTACTATCATGATGTATATTAATGCATAATATTTGTGGAAAAATATCCAGAGCAAATGTATTGTGTTTAAGAATAACAGCTTGACTTGAGAGAGAAGAGGGCACAGCATGACCACTATTTCCATTTCTCTCAAAGGAAGAAAATGAAGTGAAGACAACTTTTGGGAGACAGAAATTCAAACACATAAAATACTTTAGTGGCATTATTAACTTTTGTCTTATAATTAGTAATCATTTAATTGATATGTGTCTGCAAATGTCAGAATAAAAATCAAAGATAAAGACAGGGGATCGAATAATGTGACATTGGTATTAAAAATTCAGATATCTCCTGACATAATGCTATATATTAAGTACTTTGGGTCACATGAAGTTTCCCATCAAATGTTCAGTTTATCCATTGATGACCTGCTTGCTTAATATACAATCACAGACCTTGTTTCTGTAAGCAATCTTGTTACACCTTTGGGCAATCTCGTATGTGTGTTCGTTGTCTTATGGTGGCTGAGGTTGTGGGAGTTCAAAATGTATTGTCACTTGGATGACCAGGTATCCAAGTGACAACACACATTACCTAATTTTGAATAATATGTTAGCGGTTTAACCTGTCTGGATTTAGGGGAAGCTCTAATTAATGACTTTATCATTTGTGCACTGAAATGAATAGCTATATCATATACTTATATCTCAAAAGCAATGTTCTTTCACAGGTTTATGCTACAGCCTTTTAGAACAAAGACTTCTTTCTCTCTTATGTGCCTCATAATTGGACAATTCTTCTGTGTAACCTCTTTTATTAATAAGCAATTCTCATTTTAGCAAAGAGCTAATGAGGACTATGAGGAGGAAATGAGGGGTCTTCTGAATACTATTATAATTTAAATTATTCATTGAGAAAATGAAAATGGCTGTATATAACATAATCATTCATTTGCCTTGTTGTTTACACATAATACTACTACTTTGTAGATGTGTTTATTTACTCAAGCAAATGTTTACTGAAGGCTCATCATGTAGAGATATTGGTCTAGATGCTGGAGTGATGGTAGTTGAATACCACAAAGTCTTTTCCATCATCATAGCTAATAATCAAAGAGAGGAGAGAGAGTAAACAAATAGATAACATAACTCCAGGTTGTGTTTTGTGCTATGAATCAAGTTAAAGCAGATTAAGGACTAGAGAGTAAAGTGGACATGGGCACTATTTTAAGTAGTGAAAGAAGGAAGTATCTCTCTGAAGATGTGTGATTTAAGTTGAGACCTGAAGAACAGAATCATTTGATGTATTGAAAAGTATTTATTAATTTAATGGCTCATTAAATTAAATTGTGTTTTATTAATTTCAACCACAACTGTATGTATTTACTTTTTTCATAGTTAGTTATGAGGAACTTTTATATTTTTTATTGTATTACATGTATATATATCTTCCCATTGCAGCCCCCCTCCCAGGCATTCCCTACCCCCCAGTGTCTTATGTTCATTGGTTATGCTTATATGCATGCATACAAGTCCTTTGGTTGATCTCTTATCTACCCCACCTCTCCTTAATCTTCCTGCTGTCATTTGACAGTCTGTTTAATGCTTTACTGCCTCTGTATCTATCCTTTTGTTCATCAATTTATAATGTTCTTTATTACCCACAAATGAGGGAGATCATGTGGTGTTTCTCCTTCATTGACTGGCTTATTTTACTTAGCATAAGGCTCTCCAGTTCCATCCAGGTTGCTGCAAATGGTAAGAATTCCTTCTTTTTTAATGGCAGCATAAAATTCCATTGTGTAGATGTACCATAGTTTTCTGATCCACTCATCTGCTGAAGGGCACCAAGGCTGTTTCCAAATTGTAGCTATTGTAAATTGTGCTGCTATGAACATAGGGGTGCATAAATCCTTTCTGATTGGTGTTTGTGATTTCTTAGGATATATTCCTAAGAGTGGGATTGCTGGGTCAAATGGGAGTTCCATTTTTAATTTTTTGAGGAAACTCAATACTGTTCTCCAAAGTGACTGCACCAGTCTGCATTCCCACCAACAGTGCACAAGAGTTCCTTTTTCTCCTCATCCTCGCCAACACTTGTCTTTGTTGATTTGTTGATGATTGCCATTCTGACAGGTGTGAGATGATATCACAGTCATTTTGATTTGCATCTCTCGGATGATTAGTGACTTTGAACATGTTTTCATGTGTCTCTTGGTCTTCCTTTTGTCGTCTTTCGAAAGGTTCTATTTGGGTCTGTTGCCCATTTTTTTTATTGGATCATTTATCTTCCTTTTATTAAATTGTATAAGTTGGCTATAGATGTTGGCGATTAAACCTTTATCAGTGATAACATTTGCAAATATATTCTCCCATACAGTGGGCTTTCTTGTTGTTTTGTTGATGGTTTCTTTTGATGGGCAGAAGCTTTTTATTTTGATGTAGTCCCATTTGTTTATTTTTTATTTAGTTTCCAATACCCTTGGAGCAGTATCAGTGAAGAAGTTCTTTGGGCACATGTCTGAGATTGTGTTGCCTGTGGATTCCTCTAGTATTTTTATGGTTTCCCATCTAATGTTAAAGTCCTGTAACACTTTTGAGTTTATTTTTGTATTTGGTGTAAGTTTCATTTGGTCCAGTTTCATTTTTTTGCATGTATCCCAACACCATTTATTAAAGAGGCTGTCTTGGCTCCATTGTATGGTGATGCCTCCTGTGTCAAATATTAATTGACCATAGTGGTTTGGGTTGATATCTGGATTCTCTATTCTATCTATTCCATTGGTCTATATGTCTGTTCTTGTGCCAATACCAGGCTATTTTTAGATCAGTTGCTTGTAATATAGCTTGAAATCTGGTATTGAGATTCCACCTATTTTATTCTTCTTTGGTTGTAAAGTAACCATACTCTTTATGGGAAATATAAGATGGGCTGTATGTAGAAAAAAATATCACCAGAATAAATTATTTAAATAATACTGTATTTCCTTTTAGACTTTTTTCTTATTTACCTAAGAGAGTCAAACTACAAAGCAGTTTTGTATAACTTTGGTTTTTTTAGCATTATGACATAAATTTCTATAACTCCCTGAAAACTTCCCCCTATAATGAAACAACTTCCTTTTCCTTCTTCTACCTACTTAAAAAGAAAATTAGCCCTCCAATACCAAGTTTAGCTTTTGATCACATTGTCATGAAGAATCTTTTGCTTATTATCAGAGCCTTCCAGCTCTACTTCTGCTCATTTTTTATCTGAAACTGCCATGCTCATCTTAATACTCATCATCATCCTGGTTCATTAACAGAGCCCTTTACTATTTACTCCATAGAAATTGTCTGTTCTTTTCTGCAGTAGAAATTAGTGCCAGAAGTCTGCTTTAAGGAAGTAGGTCAGGCCGAAGAAATGTATGTATGCCTATGCCTCTCCAAATTTCCAAGTGCTCTCTCACATTTCTCAACCCCCTTCGAGTTAGAAGGAGCCATTTGAGGAGTTCTGGCTAATGGCCTAAGAGAATCGGTGTATATTTTTTCTGTTTTGCTAATAGGTCTATTAGCAGCTCTCTCTTTCCCTGCCGTGAAGATTGTGGAGGCCACATGCTCACGTGGATAGCAACAGGACAAAAGCAGCCTGGATTACTGATCCAGCTGCCTTGGAGTTTGCTAATGGCAATAATTTATGAGTGAGAAGTAAGTGTTGATATGTGGTAAGCTATGAAGATTTAGGAGTGTCTGGCCTATGCTAACTAATATATGATGCTATATTCAGTCACCATGTTTGACAATGTGTCTTTGGATGCCCTTTGCAAGCATTCCTACTCCTTCACCAGGAAGTCTTATTCTGGCTTCCTCTTGTTCATTTTATAAAGCTTATCCAGCTTTGATTGCCCCCATCTCCTTTTTGAGTTGGTTGCCAGACGTAACTATGGGGATTAATGATTATTGAATGTTTATGGATTGATGTAATTATTTTGTAGATGTTGATAATGTGCACTTCCTTTTAGAACAATTAGCATAGCTCAGTGGTTTTAAAAGTTTTGTCTGCATACCCTTGAGTGTCTCTGAGACCCTTTCAGCAGGTATGTAAAGTCAAACCAATGGTACAAAAATAGCAGTGGCTAAAACTGCTGGCATCTTAGCAAATCAAGACAATGCCATCAAACTATACCAGGAGGCATTGTATCATTGTACTCTTCACGGCCACACATTCACAGGGATAAATATCTAATTTCATTTAAGAACTCCCTGATTGAAACATTAAAAACTGTAAATTGTATAACATTTTAATGCTGAGCACATCCTCAGTAATATTCTGAATGACAAACAGAAATACAAATAAGCACCTTTACCTTTGCTGCATATTGAATTAAAATGGCTGTCCTAAAGACAGCACTTGAACAATTGTGCGTTTTACATGCTGAAGTTGCCACTATTGTCATGAAACAACATTTTATTTTAAAAGAATAACTGACAAACTATGATTATTTAGAATTGGTATTTGGCAGGCATTAACTTGAAAATGAATAAAAGAAACCTATTGCAAGTGAAACAAATGGCAATATTCATTGCTGATGATAAAGTTTGAAATTTGTCATGAAAATTAGAATTTTGGTAAATTTGTATGTGCCTCTGTGAACTTAACAGCAGTTCATACTAATAAGTGTTTTATATTTTAAAATATATTTTATTGATTTTTTTTAGATAGAGGAAGGTATAGGGATAGGAAATATTAGTGACAGAAAAACATCAATAGGCTGCCTCCTGTATACCCCCTGCTAAGGACTGAGCCCACAACCCAGGTGTATGACCTGATCAGGAATCTAACCATGACCTCCTTATTCATGAGCTGACATTCAACCACTGAGCCACAATGACAGGGCAAATGTGGTATTTTTGATATTATATAATAAAAGGTGGCAACATTTGAAACATCTACATAACTCTAAATGTCTGATAAATACTGTTACAAAATCATGCAGGGATAAAAGATGTATTCAAAATACATGATAGACAAATGAATTTTAATGTCACAAATCAAAAAAAAGTTTATTGAGATAGCTAAATTTCATATTGGAAGAAACTAGCACTTATTGGATATTGATGTATTTCAAAGGAGAATACCTAAAAATGGTATTCACTTGTTCTTCCTTTTCAACTACATACCTGTCTAATGGTAGTTTTTTTCATATACTTAAACCAAAACAACAGATTGAATAAAGAAACAGATATGAAGATCCAGATGTCTTCTATTAAGTCAGATATTAAAGACATTTGCAAAACTGTAAAATAATATTACTTTCCTCATTTTTTAATCTTGAAAAATGTATCTATTTTTTCAATAATTGAAATATTTTTAGTATTAACTTTTAGTATGATAAATATCAATAGACATAACCTCTATAAACAAAAACTCTTTGGAGTTCTCAATCGTTTTTGAAGAATATGAAGAAATCATAAACAGCTCAAAGTTTGAGAACCACTGGTATAGAAAATCTAGGATTGCGACTATGGATTTGGCAACATGAACATAATAGACTGGCTACACAAATACAGAAAAGGAGTTTAAAGCGGTAATGAGCACCCTCAAGTCCACAGTCCTCCTGCAACTCATTTAGAATCAGCCTTTCAATCTCATTTCAGGATAAAGACTGCCTCCAAAGAAAGTGGCAAAATTCTCAATACTCCAAGTTCCCAGGTTCAGGAGAGTCCTTCAGAATGGCCTGATTAAATTTCCCTAAACTCACACTCCCTTTGCTAGGGCACTGTCGCCCTTTGCTCCTACCCTGATCCCCACCCCAGAAACCAGAGAGAATGGTGGAAGGATCCTGTCAACCTGTTTCATCAATCCATGAGAAAAGCATTTAGATTTTTAGTTGAAGCCAATTACTAAGAAGCTAACCTAGTGCTGTGAAAAGTCAACAGTCAACTATTGTTTTGAAACTGTCTGAACAGGCTCATTTGTAAAAGAAATTACATAGCCACATGAAATAGATGCTACACATGTAGGAGAGTTGGAAAAATAAAATCAAGGGTGCGGGGAGCGGGAAGGGAAATAAAATGAAAGCCCAACATGGGCAACAATAAAAATATCCATCTCAGCTTTCACAAGACTTTCTTCAGAGGATGCTGAGGGCTCAGGTCATCTTCTTTCCCAGAAGAGTAGCTTTTTTAAAAAGGAGAGCGTGCCACAAATTCAAGGGTATTTTTGTTATTGTTGCTTTTGTTTTTGTTTCTCAAACACTTTTTGAGAAGATCAGAAAGCCAAAAATTGTATGTGCTATGGGAAGCAAGGCTTCAAATGGTATCATAGGATCATACAAGAGCAAATTAACAATTTCAGGAATATATTAGCAGGTCTAGAGAGGCATATCAAAAATCTTGCAGCCAGAAAGAGTGACTACAGAAAAAAAAGAGTAACTATAAACTAAAAAGATAAGACTCCAAAAAAAAAACCCAGGAAAAAAAAATAAATTTACCTAGATATTGGTTTTATAGAAAAATCATTTACAGAACATCAACGGAGGACATTGTCAAAGGCCAAATGAACATGTAAAACCAGAGGAGGAGCAGGGAGTGGATATAAAATGATTAATGCAGCTACAAGGGAGAAAATCAAGCCAGCAATAATCCAGATTTACTCCACCGCACTGTAGTAGGGACATCCTTCCCAGGACTTAGAAAGAATGTATTATGATTATTGACGGGACATCAAGTTTCCAGACTTGACAGACAGATACTAAGCAGTCGGCAATTTGATTTCTTCTGATATAAAATGAATATATACCAAACATTGTAACCACAGATTAACATTCCAATTAAGTGATACAAAGGCTAAGCATTTGCATTGGTTTTAAGGTTAGAGCCAACTTTCTGGTATCTTAAGAGTATGTAAATAAAACCCTGTGTTATTATTTCTTATGAGCCTCTTTTTTTATAGCTTAAAAGAAGGCTGTTTGGGGGGAGAAGGTAATGCCCAGCGCCAGCCAAAAAAGTTCACAAGTGTCCTCAATAAAACTACAAATTCAGAGAGAAAATGCTGAAATGAGGAGAAGAAACCTTGAGAAACAACAGTCCTTCACACCCCCTTCTCTTTACTCCTTGAGAAAGTAGATTACACACACCGCTGCCCCTGGTCTCTGTTCTGTTTGCACTCTCCTTTTTGATAGAAACCCTGCCCATATGAAGAAGAGAAGATGGGATTTTGAGGACTGGGTAAAGTCCCCCGTCTTCTTGACATGCTGGCACTGGAATAAACCTCTTACCTTTTATCAGCACCTGTCTCATGACTTTAGCTTTTGCTGCAATGGGCAGCAGAATTTGAATTCAGTTTCAGAATAACCTATTCAAGTTATTATTGCTTTTTGGTTTGTTTGGATTTTTGTTTTTGTTTTTTTGCTTAATCTCAAGATTTCAAAATATACAACTTTAATATATATAATACATAATATACATTGCCACAAATATTCAAAACACAGTTGAAACCGTTTCATTATGCATTTATACATGCATGTTGCTATGTATATGTGATTAATTTATGTGAAGTATTTAAGATAAATATATTTCTAGTCAAAATTCTCTGTGCCAAATTTTGCACTGTTAACATAATGATAATGTCAACACTATCAGGAAACATATTGAGTATTTTCACATTGTGAATAAAGGCATTAAATTGTTTTTCTTTATCTAAAATCACCAATTTACATACTTAAGCAGAGTACATTTTAAGTTGTAACTTTTTATTTATGGTATAGTCTATTGTTTAAAAATATCCACAGAATTAAATATCTGTTTTGAATAGTGTACCAGTGGACACAGTGCTAAGTAGCAGTTCTTGATTATAAAAACAGTCAATAAAATGTTATATGTAAAACAGCTGCCTCTGCATTACTAGTTCATGTCAGAGTTTCTCATTAACAAACTTATATTCAATAAAATACAAAATATATAGTATTAATAACACTTAGAAGTTGAAATAATTTACCAAATAGGTTCCATAAAACTCTTTTATTTTAAATTAAAAAGGAAGTCACAATCATATGAAAACATGCTCAAAACCACTAATCATCCAAGAGATGAAAATCAAAACAACAATGAAGTACCATCTCACACCTGTCAGAATGGCTATTATCAGCAAATCAATAAAAGACAAGTTCTGGAGAGCATGCAGAAAAAAAGGAAACCTCCTGCACTGCTGGTGGGAATGCAGACTAGTGTAGCCACTATGGAGAACAATATGGAGTTTCCTCAAAAAAACTAAACATGGATCTCCCATTTGACCCAGTGATCTCACTTCTAGGAATATATTCCAAAAAAGTAGAAATACCAATCAGAAAGGATATATGCACCCCTATGTTCATAGCAGCACAATTTACCATAGCTAAGATTTGAAAACAGCCTAAATGTGCATCAGCAGATGAGTGGATCAGAAAACTGTGGTACATCTACACAATGGAATACTATGCTGCTGTAAAAAAAAAAAGGAATTCTTACCATTTGCAACAGCATGGATGGACCTAGTGAGCATTATGCTAAGTGAAATAAGCCAGGCAATGAAAGGAAAATACCACATGATCTCACTCATTTATGGAAATAAAGAACATTATAAACTGGTAAACAAAAATAGATACAAAGGCAGAGCAGCATCAAACAGACCATCAAACTACAGCAGGAAGGCTTGGGAAGGTTGCAGGGGAGAGGTAAGAGATCAAACAAAGGACTTATATGCATGCATAACCAATAGACACAAGATACTGGGGGATGGGGGAGATGGGGAAAGGTCAATGGGGAAAAAAAGACATATGTTCTAATTCTTTGTAATATTTTCAGCAATAAAATAAAATTTTAATAAATAAATAAATACATAAATATGAAATTACACAAACATTTATTTGTAGTAAGTTGTTTTTGTGTTTTTTTTTTACAAAAAAATGTTTACTATTCTACATCAATAAATTCTGGTCCTCATATGTTAGCTAAAAAATTCTAAGTCCAAAAAGGAATTCTGGCAAATGTTCATGTTGCACTGCTCAACTATTATGGAAGCTGTATCTGAAGGCTTGGAACATGTAATTGTAGGATTGATAAAAAATCTTAGTGGTCACTAATATCACTCTTTTCTACTTCTAATCTTACCTGTACTTTTAAAACCAAATCTCAAATCCCTTCACCTCTGCTGGATGAGTAACTATTCAGTCTCTACTTGACTCCTTCCAAACCCTCATAGATGAGATGTTTATTGCTTTTATTATTTTTCCTCTTTCTTGAGAGCTTACAGGAGCAGTTGTCAGGTTATACACATGTCACTATGACCAAAATGGGATGATTTGACACTCTGAAGATGAATTATTCCTTTTTATTCATATGTGTTGAGTAACTCCTTGGTATGACTTATTTTTCTACTCCAGTGAGCCTGCATTCTAAAAACATAATTTATCCTTTTAGCTGACATTTCTATGTATGATAAATGAAAGCAAAAGAAAACTGGGCTCCTTTAAAACTTTTGAGTGTTATTCTCTATTTGCTTCCTCCAGTGACCCTCAGCTCCCAATCAAAGAATGATCATCTTGATAATTAAATTTATCTTCTATCCTTTCAGAACCCTAGATTTATCCCTCCTTTCTAATTAATACTTATTAACATTTAATTGAGTTCTTTACTGATGTAAAGAATTTGGAATATCATACTGTAGGTTAATTTCAGATATTACTTCCAAGGGGATATAAAATTGGTTTATTCTAAAGAGCCTTTTGAAATTAACATTCACAAAATAAAAAGCTTTTGCAAGACAATATACATAACATCAATTTTCTCTTTGTAAGGGAAGTCATTTAGGTGCAACCAATGAAACTCAAATCCACTTCCTGTTGATATGTTAAGAATTCCTGCATATATTTTGTAAATCTTCTTAAAGTATGGAAGCAATAATATAATATAAAATGACCCCCAAAAGTAAAAATCTGACTTTTTATTGGGAGAGATCATTGCAAATTTCATAGGCCAAATACAATTGAGGGTACAATTATTTTTGGTTCATGCATAACTTATTTAGGTATCTGTGTCAACTTTATACTATGTTTTCCTCCAATAGACTGCCATAAGGTATAAGACATATGTTCATATATCTTCCATCTGAAGTTTATTAATGCTGGGGAAATCTGAGACTTATCTTTAGGCACATTTCTAGCATTTATCTTTTTTGATCTGTCTCCTATCTTCTAGGTCCTCACTGAATGCTTAATTCCTCTAAGTATGATGGGCCCAGATGGTATGGAGAAATGACTGAAAATATTTAGTGATGCTTGGAAGGTTGCATGGAAAACTGTGAATAAAGAGAAGGACAGTGGGAACCAAATTCACCAGGTCATGATTCAGAAGGCATTTTTATATAGGATCAAGTGAGAGATATAAAATACTCCACAAATATAAATGGTTTTGTGAAAGTGCTACTGGTATAATTTCCCATTATGAACTTCATACTAGTGTTAGGCACTAACCAATGCTATAAGGGGTTTTACTCTTTTCAGAATATGGAAACAAACAAAATAACCTCAACAAAGAAAAGAATGTGAACTGTTCACACTGCAGGTCAAAGTCCCTTCTCTATCATGGACTTCTGTGATGGACTAAGAGGAAGAATGATGTAGGATAAATGTTATTTTGCACCCTTGGCCAAGGTTGTTAAAATCTATGTCTCAATGTCTTCATCCGAACTATAATAGTGGTATAGTTCATAGAACATAAGGATTAACTGGGATAAGACATGTGAAGTTATTAGAATTGTTCCTGACACATAGTAAGAACTCAATAGATGTTGTTTGTTTAAATTCTTATTGTAATGAATAATACAATATTTGATGTTACTTATAATTAAAGGGGTTAAATAACAAGGTAGATAATAACGGAATTTAATGTGCCAAGACTTCTTTAAGAGTTTTTGGTCTTTGAACACTTAAAAAAACTAGGATTATAGATTATGGAAAATAACTTATAACTGCCATTAAAAGCAAATTTATGAAACTCTAGAACAACTAACTTATATTATTTTATATGATATTTATTTATTCCAGATCTTATATAGAAAATGTTTATAGGAAGAGAGTAAAATCTATATTTTCTGAGAGGAGGAAATTCAGTATGTAACCAATTTCCTTTTCTATATCTAATCTAGGTAGTGAAAGTTTAAATAAAATTTAAACACTGTATAAGGATTCTTGTTAAGCCGCTGAGTCAAATTTTTAGTAAAGACTGATAAAAATTTCTACCCTTGAAAGATGAATATTACAAAGTAGAGTCACTGAATTTATGAAGATTGTATGGTTTATAAAATAGGATTCTGTGCTCACTTCCACAAACTGAGATGAAGAACATGGCCAGCATTTCTCGCATACAGAACAGCCAACTACAGGCAGGTATGCAGGTATGGATACAACTGTCTCTTGTTTGGATGCAACTGCTCTCCAGCCTCCAGTGACCATCCTTTCTCCTCAGTCACAGCTTTCAGAGCCATCTCCTTGGTCATCCCATCATCTACTTCTGAGACCTACAAATGTCATTTTTTTTGTAAATGGTTGGGTCTGAGTCACCAGTGAACTATGAGCCCTCAAATCAGCCAGAATTAATTCATCTAAAGTGGAGGCTGCCGTCACAGCCTGGTCACCTGCATCTGTGGACCTCACTTACCTACCTTTCTTGGGGTCTTCATATCCACGGGGTCATATGACCCTGATCCACTTGTGCCATTTCTGTGAGTTAGAGGAGAAGCTGAGTGCACCCTCATCTCTTGAAGTTGTAAAACCAGTGCAGCAACAAAGCCCTTTCCAAGAAATTCAGAAGCCATCCTGAGATGAGTGAGGTGGCAATCTGCACGCCATGAAAATCTCTACATCCTGGGCTCTATCTGCATGCCCCCCAACTCTTTTGCTTCCTGAAGAATCACTTCCTACACTCTGAGCTGACACTCATGGGAGGATAGATATCACCTGACCAAACTCCACAAGCTGTCCAGCCCCATCCCTGGCTGACGTAGCCTCATCCTCAAATGTAACAAGGAGTCTCCCTTGCCCACTGCATGTCCCTGATCTGGCCAGCCTCTCCTTCCTACCTCCTGGTAGCTTTTTAACTACATGTTGCCCTTCCCCAAACAGTTGACCAAATGGAAGCAATAACAGAAAAATAAAAGCAGAAAGTTACCTGCAAAAGACTAATAAGAAAACAAACAAAAAGAAAAGAAAAATGTCATATTGAACAAGGATAATCTATTTTTTTCCTTTGGTTTTTTTTAAATTTATTTTTATTGTTGAATGTAAAATACATTAGACATTTCCATGGCTCATAGTTACTTCTTCCTATATATGTCACAGATAAAGAATTTCTACAGAAGCCTGTATCAAGATTGAAGAATTAGTGCACCTGGTATCTGTAAATCTAAGTAAGATGAGTTGTTTTACCCAGTTTTGCTAATAGTGAAATTCTTTAACTGAAAGAGCTGATTAGCACCCAAATAATAGACTCCCAGTTAGATCCTGAATTCTGAGGAGATTTAGTTCACTGTAACACCCCTTTCACAAACACTATGACTTGAGGGCAGATACAGAACATTCCAAACCACCTCTCAGAAAGTGTAGGTTCCAGTCTCTCACAGTGCTGCCTGGTAATTTGCAATAGACAAGAACATACTTTCATAATTCTGCAAATTCTGAATGGCTAAAACCAAGAGCTATATTTCACAATTGGGTGCATGAAATAAAAAACAAATAGCAATTGTCAGTTTTTTATAAGATTGCTTTCTTAACTTAGGCCTTTT
This sequence comes from Lasiurus borealis, assembly GCA_004026805.1. Classification (NCBI taxonomy): domain Eukaryota; kingdom Metazoa; phylum Chordata; class Mammalia; order Chiroptera; family Vespertilionidae; genus Lasiurus; species Lasiurus borealis. Next base: position 17,631 of record PVJN01019447.1, on the reverse strand, counting down.
TTGACTAAACACGTGATTTCTTCTTTTGTAGCATCTGCTTAAAGTTCGTAAATATTCCCTCAGGACCACAGGGGATAACCTTTGTATATGCTAATTGAAAATGCAGGTTACATAGGCTTGGGAGTAATAGGTTAAAATGACCTAAGATATTTTCTACAAGATGCTTTTCTCTTAAATACCAGTCTTGGAGGCAATCCAGTTGCGGTAGGCGGTTACTCGCATATAGACACCTGGCTTGTTGATTTTACCACATTCTACACCCCAGCTCACTATTCCAACAAGGTACCAAATATGTCGAGAATTGGGATAAACCAGTGGTCCTCCGGAGTCACCCTAAATAAAAAGAAGAATATTTATTATTGTGAGATTTACTCCCAAGTACTTAAATTACACTGAATGAAAAGCCAAGATAATGTTTGTGATTCATGCTTCATAAAGATCATAGGGAGATATATGGTATAAATCCATTCTTCATCCTTAATTGTAACTGTGACTGGCCAGAATAACTGTGATCACCCAGAATATATTCTCTGGGGCTCTTCTAGGTTGACCTGAACCTTGAAGGCGTCAACTGATAAATTACAAAGCCTAATTCCATGAGAAAGCTTTGGGAGATATATATTATTGATAAGTTTGCAATATGGGGCTTCCTATCTGAAAAAATTGCCAGATCCCTAACCATGAGGAGACTAAAAAAAGAAAAAATGAGCTGAGGATAATTGAAAACTTTATGAGGCTGATTTCCTTTTTTCTTGTTAATCCTTACCTGAGAATATTTTTCCATTTATTTTTTTAGAGAGAGTGGGAGGGAGGGAGAGAGGAAAAGAGAGAGAGAGAAAGAGGAGAAAGAGAGAGAGATTGCCTCCCACGTGCCCCCTGAGAGTACATGGGATGGACCCTGCAACCAAGGTATGTGTAATAGACCAGAATCAAACCTAGGACCCTTCTGTCCATGGGAAGGCACTCTATTCACTTAGCCAAATTGGCTAGAATCTGAGACTGATTCTTCATTGAAATATGATTAAGGTTATGGACTGTGATGCTAGACTACTTGTTTTGGATGTCAGCTTTCTCATTTAATAGCTGTGTGACCTCATGTAAATTACATTACCTTCTTCTGCCTCAGTTTCAGTATCTAGAAAATTATAATAATGATATAGCTACATCACAAAGTCATGATTAAAAGGATTAATATTTGTAAAGGACTTTAGTTTGTGCTTGGATCAGAGTAAGTCCAACATAAATGTTTGTTAAACACTTATAAACACACTAGAGGCCAGTGCAACAAATTTATGCATGGTGGGGGTGGGGGGTCTCTCAGATATTTAAATTACTCTCTCTGGCCACACCCTTTCATAATCCAGGACACTAGGAGATATCCGACTGCTGGTGTAGGCTAGGTCCAATCCCACAACCAGCAGTCAGAAATCCTGCAACCAGCAGTCAGACATCCCTCTCGAAATCTGGGACTGCAGGCTCCTAACTGCTTGCCCGATTGCCCCTAACCACCCTGCCTGCCTGCCTCATCACTTCTAACCACCTTTGCCTCTGCCCCTGCTGCCATGGCTTCATCCAAGGAAAAATGACTGGAATGATGTCTGCAAGGTCATTAGGCTGCCCAACCTAATTAGCATATTATGCTTTTATTATTATAAATGTAGCATGTAGGAAAGAATCACTTTAGTGCCACAACTGAAGGAGTTTGACAGACTGTCAAAGAACAAATTAAGTAGAATACTCTTCATGTTGAAAATATTCATAAAATAATAGTAGTCACTTATACAGTATATTGTATGTCCAATGTGAATAATGTTCAGACTTACCTGGCAAGCATCAATATGTCCTTCCATGTACCCAGCGCATAGCATCGTGTCCTGCACCATACCATTGTATGCTTCCCTAGAATTACAAGTATTTGTATCTATAATCTTCACAGGTGCTTTCTGAAGTATTGTTGGGTATTTACCTAAAAGAAATAAACTTTCTCAGCAAAAGAGCTGCTGAACAGAGCAAGATGGAAAAAAATTGTGTTTTTTTTTCCTTTATGCAGAAGACCTATGCTTGACTCTTGCTATTCTTAGGATGAGAAAGCCCTCTTAGCCCCCTCACAGTAAAACCAATGAAAAATAAATGTTCAGAGAACAGTTTGAAACATCCTCCTAATGCTGCCTTCCTATGCTCTTATCTCTCTTTTTACATCTTTGAACCAGAACTTTCTCACCAGAATTCTCTAAGGTTCTTCAGCTTAGAGAGTTTTCACAAGTTGGTTTCCTTAGAATATTCTAAAGCAAGGCAATTTGCAAAGCCATAGATCCAAAAGCAGTGTTTCCTGAGAAGTTGCTTGAGAGTACTGGGCATCCAGAGATAAACAATGCCTTTGACTCTGTACCTAGATCACTAATTGCTCTTGTTGCTGTGTACCTTACTATGTTAAGATTTCACCGGACTTACCATTATATGAGAGTGCTCCCCATCCTGTAACAACAACGCCTTCACCTGGTAGAAAAATTTGTGTGGCTTCAGGAAGACAAACTCGATGGACATCATTCTTAAATAAAACTTTCTCAGTGAGGAGGACAACTGCAATATCATCATGATGTTCGCCTGGGATATAGTCTTCATGAATAATAATTTGTTGAACATAATGTTGCATATAGGGGGGAGTTACTTTGGTGCCAAAGCTGATAGTATAGTTTTTTGGATTTAGTGTCCTTAAAGAAACAAAAGTCATGTATTTTGTATTTATTTCAAAATGATAGAAATATGATCTGCATCTATTATACTCCTTCAATGACATTAAATTTTCCTTACTTGATAATCCATTAATAGTGATTGAACCCAACTTTTAAATTAATTTTAAAAGCCTTATTTGACTCCTTTTAATATATACTATGTAAGGCAATGAGAATACATAAATAAAAATAAGAAACCCATGCTTGTAAGAAATTTAAGTCTAATGAAAGATGGCATAAACACAGGCAATTATGATTACGTAAGTGATTGTGTAAATAATTAGTGGGACCACAGTTATATACATGCACTAGGAAATAGACCATTTCTTAGGGAAAGTAGCATTTTGGGTGAAACTATAGAGCTGAGTCACATGTGACTACAAAATGACAAGAGGACAGACCCATGAAGAGGAGGAGGAGGTATGAAATGGGATGATGTGTTTTAGCAACTACAAGTAGTTGCAGTATAAAGTGACATGAGATAAGAATCATGTGAGATAAATATGTCATAGTATGAATGAATGACTCTTCCCATTCTTATTGGTAAGGTAGGGAAGCTTTATATTGGTTTACCATATCATTTGTCTTCCTAACTTTCCAGGACACTTTTGAGAATGAAACGACATGCTACTAATAATTAAAATGGGATAATGGGAGAATCCAAGATGGCGGCATAGGTAAACAACTACACTGCTGCCTCGCACAACAATTTCAAAACTACAACTAAAAGACAAAATGGACATCATCCAGAACCACAGGAAAGCTGGCTGAGTGGAAATTCTACAACTAGAAGGAAAGAGAGGGGCTCACAGAGACCCAGAGGAGCTACAGAAAGCTGAGGTACAGAGATACACGTGTGAAGAGAGCGGGTGCTAGAGAACCTGGCTGGCTTTCTCGGGCAGAAGGGAGACAGAGACTCCCAATGGCATTGAACCCCCTTATCCTATGACATTAAACCCCAGGTCCAGCCAAACTCAATATGGGAGGAGTTTGGACTGTGAAAAGGGAGAAGTGCATGGAAATTTAGGGGAGTTGCAAGAGATCAGAAGTCTGGTGACGCACACGGCATTGGTCACAGAGGACTGGGCAGAGGACCGGCTGCTGATTGTGCCACTGGCTTTCGCGAGTGGGCGGGAGACAACCCTCCCAACTGCGCCACTTCTAACTTCACTAAACCCCAGTTTCTGGCGAAACCCTGGGGACCCAGACTTATATGGTCCCGGAGCACAGGGGAGCCAGAAAGGCAGCAGTCTAGAGGCACTGCAAAAGTATGGGAGCACGCAAGGAACTGCTTCAGCAATTACCCAGTCACGTGAGACTCAGGGGCCGTGGAGGGCAGGGCCGACTGGAACTCAAGGCAGTCCCTTAAGTTCTGAGACTCCACCCATCCCAAGCTCAATAGAGAGGCTTCTGCAGTTTTGCAAGTCTGGTATCATAAGGCTGAATCCAACACAGAAGTTCTCCCGGTATAGTAAAAATGCCGAGTCAAGGGCATGTTTCGCAAACAAAAGAAATGGAGGGGAAAAAAACAACTGGATATAGAGTTCAAAACCACCCTTATAAGGTTTTTCAAGAATATCCTAGAAAAGATGGATAAATTTAGCAATACACAAGAGGAGATGAAAAAGATCCAACTAGAGATGAAAAAGAACCAACTAAAATTTAAACATACACTGACTGAATTAAAAAAATATTGTACAGAGACCTAACAGTAGACTAGAGGAAGACAAAATCAAGTAAAAAAATTGAAATATAAAGAATCAGAAAACACTCAACTGGAAAAGCAAGAAGAGAAAAGAATCCAAAAATGTGAAGATAATGTAATGAGCTTCTGGGATAGCTTCAAGCGTACCAACATCAGAATTGTGGAGGTGCCAGAAAAAGAGAGAGAGCAAGATACTGAAAACCTATTTGAAGAAATAATGACTGAAAACTTCCCATATCTGGTAAAAGAAATAGACTTACAAGTCCAGGAAGCACACAGAACCCCACATAAAAGGAATCCAAAGAAGACTACACCAAGACACATCATAATTAAAATACCAAGAGCAAAAGACAAAGAGAGAATATTAAAAGCAGCAAGAGAAAAACAGTTCATTACCTACAAGGGAGCACCCATATGACTGTCAGCTGATTTCTCAACAGATACAATGCAGGCCAGATGGGAGTGACAAGAAATATTCAACGTAATGAATAGCAAGAACCTACAACCAAGGATACTCTATCCAGCAAAGTTATCATTCAGAATTGAAGGGCAGATAAAGAACTTCACAGATAAGAAAAAGCTAAAGGACTTCATCAACTCCAAACCAGTATTATATGAAATGCTGAAAGGTACTCTTTTAGAAGAGGAAGAAGAAAAAGGTAAAAGATAAAAAATGTTGAACAACAAATATATATCTATCAACAAGTGAATCAGAAAATTAAGGGAATTGAAGATTTGATCAATAGAATAAACTGGTGAATATAATAGAATTGGGAACACAGAAAGGGAGTGGACTGATAATTGTCAGGGGGAAAGGGGTGAGGGGTGTACAGGGAGAGACAGGACAAAAATCATACTCCTATGAATGAAGTCAACGGGAGGGAGGTAAGGGTATAGGGAAAGGAGGGAGCCGGGTGGAGGGGAGATATGGAGAGGAAAAAAGAGAAACAAATGTAATGATCTGAATAATAAAGATTTAATAAAAAATTAAAAAAATAAATTAAAAATAAATAAATAAATAAAATAAAATGGGATAATGGAGGCCAACTGGGAATGTTCCAGGGCTTTTGGTTCTGCTAACCTGGGCAACATGAACTTACTTTTGAAAGCAGTGAGCTGCAGTCACCAGGTATTTGTCACTGATCAAAGATGCCCCACAGTAGTGTCGGCCATTTATTTTGAGACTTGCTTGCCAGGGCCATTCTCCTTCCCGAACATTGGAACCTCCCTTGACTCTATCATATGTAGCTGATATCCTTGCTCGTCTCCCACAGCCTGTCAGACAAAGTCAGTTTTGTTCCATTGAGAATAGGAAAATAATGTTGATTTGATGACAAAGCTGAGAGTGAAATGAGATATTCGTGTATGGTCTGCCTGACAGTATCTTACACTGGTAGGAACAGAATCACTAGCAACCCTTGAATCACCTCCATAGGACCTCTAAGACAACTCAGCTCTTGAAGAGTGTAAAAGCTGTAGGAAGCATGTAAAGTCATGGTTAAGTTCATGGCCTCTACAACCATGCCCCCTGGCTTGAATTCTGTTCCCACCTTTTACAAGTTGGTTGAACTTAGGCAATTATGCCACTTCTTTGTGCTTCAGTTTCCCCATCTCTAAAATGGGGTGATCATAATAATTTTAGTATGGTTGTGAGGATTAAGCAAGTTGTATATAAAGCACTTAGATCTGTGCCTGGCCAAAAGTAACAAATCTTGACTTATGTTTTAGATCATTTTATATATTTAAATTAAAAAGTATCTGAACTTACGGCTGTTGATAATCCTTTCAGTATCAACCTTGTTGGTTTCTGAAATAGAACAAAAAGGACATGGTAAATGAAATACCTGGCATTAGTCCATTGGTCCTAGAACCTATGGAGTGAGATGGTAGGTACAGTAGGACTCTCAGGATAAAATGTCAATATGAAGGAGAGAACATGGGTTTATTTGAATTGTTCTTTTACTGTATGTGAATGTGATGTGAGTATCATCTTCATAGTTCTATGTGAGAGATTTCCTTCTACTTAATTAAAATTGTATTATACACTGAGTGGCCAGATTATTATCACCTGACGCTTGTAGGCAAATAAGCTATAACTTTGCGATGAAGTTGCTAGAGGGCCAGACCATTATAAATAGGGAAGCAGGTTGTTTACCATGAGAGTAGAAGTGATTTTTTTCCTGAAGATATGGGTGAACAATGCGATTTAACAGTCTTTGAACGTGGGATGATTGTTGGTGCTCGGAGTCATGGAGCAAGTATCAGCAAAACAGCTGAATTCGTTAAATGTTCAAGAACAGTTGTTGTTAAAGTGTTTAAAGACTGGACTGCCAGCTAATAATCTGGGTCTGAAATTGAGAATTGTGGCCATCAGCAACTAGTCATTGTTAAGGCAGAATGGAGAGGGGCAAGACCAATACAAGACAACAGAAGGGCAACAGTGCATCAAATTACTGCAGATTTTAATCAGGGATCCTCTCAAATGATCTCTGAACACACAATAATAATCTGGCCACTCGGTGAATATTATCTAGAGTGGAAAATTGCCAGTGTCTTCCTTTGTAAGAATAGGAAGTCCCCACAAGTGAATCTGATTCCTGTTATAAACATAACTTTTAAAAAGTGCGCTGCCATGAGAGCAGATCCTATGCAGTTTTTGAAAGCTACAGGAGATCATGAAAACAATAGTAAGACACAACATGACTTCTAGGAGCTTTTCAAAGGCTTACTATCCATTTTTAAATAAGAAGTATTTTTCCCCACCAGAACCAGTTTTAAGGTGTGACATTATGATTTGAGTGTTTTTAATAATGAATAATACAAATTATAGTTCTGATGTAAAACAATAACATTCATTTAAAAAAAATATTGAGGATCAGCTTTGTTTCTGGTGCTTGTGATACATGTCCAGATAAAAAGATGAGAGTAATACTGCTGTCATCTAATACGTGAGCTTACCCACAAGCCTAAGAGAATTAGGATCTGTAGTCAAGGATCCTGAGTTGTTACTGAGCATCTGCCGTAAGATGCTTTCAATTCTTCTTCTTGTGTTTTCCTTCATTGATCTGGGAACCTTGAACATCAGCAATATATGTGCTGTCACGCTGTTGCTATCAGGACTGGAAACAACATAAAGGTGTCATATGTTGCTAAAAAATTACATTTTCTTCTTTTTTTCCTGATCTTTCATATCTTGATTTCTTCTGATTTTTATGGGTCTATGCAGTACCTTCACTTTAGTCCCAGGATTATGCTTCTACCTAGATTTTACTTGGTAACAGTATACATGCAGCTGTATTATTCAGTTTAGAGGATAAATAGTTCTACAAATCTGAAAAATAAGAAAGGCCTGAGACAGGGTAGAAGAATTGGGATCATTTATTCAAACATTCATTAATCATTTATTGAGCAACTGCTAGACAACTAGGCCATGTGAGGGTCACTAGGACACGTTTCTCACTCTCAAGAAATTTCCAGATTTCTAAGAGAGTTAAAATATATATAGAAATTACTATAATAAATATGGCCGAAGTGGTAAGATATTTATCTTATATGCTGTTAATAAGAAAAAAGGTGAGTCCTTTTTTTACTTAAAGGATCAGAGAACTTTTCATGGAAGAGATGACATACACACTGGCCCTTAAGCATTTTTATTGCTGCTTCATCATCAAGCAGAAAATGTCATCAGGCGGAGCAGAGGAGGAATGGTATTCCAGAATAACTAGAGAGCAATGACATTAATTGGTGTTTATTGGCCGTCTGCATGTTCTAAATACTTGCTTATCTTATTTATTGTCTCACTTAGTCTCCACAGTAACTGTGTAGCACAGGTGTCATTATCTTGACTTGATAGACAAGGAAAACTTGAGGTTCTGAGAGGTTACCTAAAGTGCTCAAGATTGCACAGCTACTCAACTAGGATTCAGACTCAATATGATTGACTCCAAAACCCAGCTCTTTACATGTACACTCTGTCTTCCTCTGCCCAGTCAGCTAGTGACAAGAATGTCTAAGAGACTGGACTTAGAAAAGCCTGTAATGCTAGCCAAAGGACAGCAGTGAAGAGAAATTGAGTAAAATCATGCTTGAGGAAGATTCATCTGACTGTGGTGCTCAGACTGATTTGTTTGAAACTGGGAAGCCCAAGAGGCTGGCTAATGGAATTCTCAATCATCCCTGAGGGCAGTGTCTGAAGTAGCACTATTATGCTTTGGATCTTCCTAATAAGCTACCATCTTTTGGCTTATAAATCAATAATCATTCCTAGGAAGCATTCAGCTCATGGGAGTAAGAGTTTGATTATTGTCACTGGGTGTGCCCAAATGAAACACTACCTCTCCATCCCTTCCTATAGATAGCCAAAGTCACTAGAAAGATTGCCTTGGTATTAAAAAAAATGAAAGTCTTCTGGCCATTGCAGTTTTGTCCAAGAGGCCTTTTAATTTTAATCTCCTATTTCTACTAAACTTGACCCCCAATGTTAATGCTAGTTGAAATCTTGATTTATTGTGCAATTCCAACAGTTCCGTGAGTTCCAGGAGTAGGGGAAACGTAACCAGTCTGGTGGTATTAATGAAGGTAGCAGCATGATTCCTTTCATCTGAAATGTGTTTATTTGAAAATTGTTGCATGCATATTATCTTCTTTGATCCTGAGCGCAGTTCTATGAGTGATGCAGTGTAGGTGCCATTATCAACATTTCATAGACAGGGGAGCAGATTCAAAGTGTATGGTGACTTTCCCAAGGTTCTAGGGCTACTAAGTGGCAAAGGCTGGGCTCAGGTTGTCTATTTCCTGTTCTAGGATTCCCTCTGCTTTTTCATGCTACTCCAAACCCACATGCAAAGAACACAGAACAGCTATTTTACTTCTTGTTGCAGTGACTAGAAGGATTGCCTGGGTATCAAAGCATGGTAGAGATATGTTCTTTTCCAGAAGAACTCTAGAATAGTTCTATAAAGGAACACAGGAGAAAACAAATTCTGTATTTATGCTACTGCTAAATAAAAATGTCATAGCATCGGAGCTCCAGTTGCACAATTGGTTAGCATGCAGTACTTATATAAAAATGTCATAGCATCAAACATTGGTCTAAGGGACCATTTAATAATGTTTTCTGAACATAAAAAGTTATGAAACCAGAGGAATATATTTTCTTTAATTTAAGGATCGATAACATTTTTAATAGGTCTAATGAACTCAGTTATATTGCCTGATATTTCCTTTGGTTTTATACTGAAAAATTAATCTGACATTTAGCTTAAGACAATACTAAATATTAGTAACTCATTGGATAATTACTATGACATATTGATAGGAGACTCTTTTTTAGGAGCATTATAAGCATAATAATATTATAGTGAGTTGATCTCTTTTATGTTATTGTTAATTACTTACACTAGTGTGATAACTTGAGAATTGAGATATTGTTTGTAAATGTCAGAACTCTGAAATGCATCAGCCATCTGTTAAAGAGAACACATAGGGCCAAACATCAAATTCCAATACTATATTTATATTTCAGAGAATTAACAAGTAAATGTAGGAAAATACTAATTTACCTTAGTCTCAAGAATTGTGCTAAGATAGTTATTTTCTGATGATGTCTCTCTTTCGTAATTTCTATTATATGGGATATCCAGAACCTTAAAGTTACCTTGGTAGTAGTAGACTGTGTTTTCTGTGAGATGAAGAAATGATCCAAGTATTATTTAAATGAAATAGGTTTACAACCCAGATATAGATTACATAGTAATACCAACTAGTAAGAACTGTGCTTATATTAGATATTGATAAATACTGTGAATCTTTCTGGCATGGTTGTTTAGATAACTTGGGCATTATGAAAACTGTTTATAAGACCAAGAATGAAGTAGATATATATTAGACAAAAATCTAAAGAGTTGCTACATCTTGATTGAGACAGGTAGGACCATATAATATAAATAAAATTTCTGTCTAAAATAATCAATTGTCAGACAATAAAAATAGTTACCATTTATGAAGTACTTACTATATAAAGATACTTTACAAAAAGCAGATGAAGTATACCAAACTTTCAGAGAAATGTAGTCTTAGAGATATGTACTAACTTATCCAATATCATATAACTAATAAGAAAGCCAAGGATCAAAATTTGATCTGTCCGAAGCCCATACCTGATCCATTACTATTCCTTCCTAAATTTTCATAGACACTAAGCTATTTGGCCTCTGATATCTTACATCTAATCTTATTAGATATTAAGCATCTATGAGTATATTAAATACTGTATAACTGTATCTAGCATCCTTTATAATAAAAGCCTAATGTGCAAATTGACCATAGGGCAGAATGACAGGTTGGTGGGGGAGGCAGGGCCAGCCAAGCGAGCAGTGCCAGGCCAGCCAAGGCAGGTGCAGCAGAAAGAGGGAAGGGACAGCAATTTAGGGGTAGCATTGGAGGAGCAATTGGAGGGCAGGGATGGCCGCTTACCAGCTGGTGCCACCCCCTAGTCAACCTGCCAGTTGCCTCCTGCTGAGGGAGGCCACCAAAAGTGGTGGCAAGGCAATGGGGGTGGGTCCAGCCACTTGCTGGCTGGTGCTGTCCCCTATTTTCCCATGGATCACCTCTCACAGAAGGAGGCCAGACTATGGCTTAGGTCTGCTTCCCATGGGGACCGGGCCTAAGCCATAAGTTGAACATCCCCCGAGGGCTTCCAGACTGTGAGAGGGCATAGGCCGGGCTGAGGAACCTCCCTGAGTGCACAAATTTTTATGCACCAGGCCTCTAGTATAATATAAAGTCTAAACAAATGTTAATATTATTTTGAATATAATTATTGCCTTTAAAAACCATTTTGTGGAAGAGACAGGCTCAATGAGGATTAAATCATTACTAGTGAGATACCCATAAGGATAATTAAATGATAAACTTAATTGTTATATAAGAATTCAGAGAAGGGAGATACTATATTTAAAATAAAATATAAACTATTTTGCTGTGAAAAATGTGAAAACATTTTACAGTGAGAAATTTAATAAGAAAAAAAAGCCAGAAATTTCTAAATAAAATGCTAAAAATGGGTTGGTTACAAATAATATTTTATGAATGAAAATTATTTATTATAGTTAGCTTGTCTGTCAGTCATGGATTCCTTACTTTGGAGACCAAGATTTTTCATGGTAGTTTATTAGGTTTACCATAAATACCAAAAGTAGACCTTGAAAGTTTTCAAATTTGCCCTAACTGGTTTGGCTCAGTGGATAGAGCATCAGTCTGCAGACTGAAGGTTCCCAGGTTCAATTCCAGTAAGGGCATGTACCTTGGTTGTGGGTATATCCCAAGTAAGGGGTATGCCGATGGCAGCTGATCAATGTTTCTAACTCTCTATCCCTCTCCCTTTTTCTCTATAAAAAAATCAATGAAATATATTTTTTAAAAGTATTCAAATTCATACTTTATAACTTACTATTCACAATCTTCAGTTCTTACGATTCCTAAATGTCTGTACCTGTTACAGCAATTAGGTAGCCATGAATATTTCTCAATGTAAAAAAAAACAATAAACTGGCAAGATAGAAACAATTTTTATTCAACTGCATGGAGCATTTTCCCCAAACTATAGTGGATAAGCTGAATATATAATTGTCTGAGACATTTAAAACTAAGAAACCATACTCTGAAAGAAGGAAATCAATCCTTGAATATCATATTTTTAATTTAATTTTATGCAGCAATCCTAATGGGCCACTGGGATTGCTCACTATGCTGAGGTCACTGTGCATTCAGCCATTGTGCTCTATTGGTACCTGGTGAGATGAAAATAATCTCAAAGGAGGGGGTATTGATAAGCCTTATTTATACTTTATGATTAACATTCTCCTCTCTATTGGTTCAAATACCAATAGGAATTGAGAAAGATGAAAAAGGGGCAGAAAGAAGGAACATGTTTTATAACTTTTCCATGTCTTGGTTACTTATAAATTATTTCTATCAGAAAAAATTACACAAACATATGATGTCATTTTGGGGGGTTAGTCCATACTAGGAGTTCTCTATTTAATAACGTAGTTTAAGCATCAATTATAAGAACATTTATATTTGAAGCTGTAAGAGTATAAACACTTCTATATTCTCTTGCTTTTTAAGAAAAAAAAAAGGTGAGGAGCTCAAGTTGAAGTGAAAAAAGAAAACATCCATGACTCCAAATAAAAAACTATGAAGCAAATATGACAAACACTGAAATATACACTAACATGAGAAAGGGTATAGAGCAGAAATTCATCTCCTCCCAAGTTGAGATGAACAAAGATTTTTATAAAAGTTCTCAATGATTCTATGATTCTAGTAATAAGACTTGAAATTCTAGAAAAAAAATAAGGATTATTTCTGTAGAGGCTTATTTTGACATTGCATAATGACTGCAGTAAAAATAAAAGTGAAACCATACTACTGTGACATTTCCTAGCTGAGGCTATTTGCTGGAGCTTAACTGGGGTGGAGAATGGAAGAAGTCAGAATCACTCTGCTAGGATTCAGAGTGTAAATTAAGGAACTATCCTCAGAACTACCCTGGTGTATTAAGAGTTAAAAACTGAAGTAAATGTGCCCCAGTGTTAAAGAAAAATAACAAAATTTCTATTCTATTTATTAAGGTTCAGAGTAGAATTAGTACATTTTCAGACATGTAGGTTGTCAAAAACGTATACCACTCAGAAAGCTCCTAGAGTATATACTCCAGCATAACGGAGTAAATAAAATAATAAAAAGAATATATGGAATGCAGGCATTAGAAAATTAAGTCCAACGGACGATTGAAAGTAATCCCCAAGATGTTACTGAAGGAAAATCCCAAATGAAATGCTATGTAGCCAGGATGTGAATGAGTACAGAATCCTCATATTCCATAGATAAAGTTAATAGATAAAACCAATAGTTGAAAAATTAGGATATAACAATATTATGGATCAAATGAAAGAGTTGAAAGTTGTGGCCTCTGAAAAACTGAAAATATTACTTCTTTATTATATTCACTCTATATAATAAAGACATAATAGGCAAATTGACCCACATGCCATTACACGAGATGGCCACCCCCATGTGGTCAAAGATGGCCTGTAGGGGAGGGCAGTTTTGGATAAACAGGCCTGAGGGAAGGTAGAGCAGTTGTAGGGAACCAGGCCTGCAGAGGAGGGCAGTTGGGGTGACCCGGCCAGTGGTTGGACATCCCCCAAGGGGTCCCAGATTGGAGAGGGTGCAGGCTGAGGGACACACACCCCTACATGAATTTCAGCCACCAGGCCTTGCCTCTACATTTTTTTATAAAAAGCACTACCAGTTAGACTCTAAATTATGAGTATATATAACTTTGTAGGAGGATAATCCAAACACGCAGAAGTCATGAAAAAAAGGTTAATGGTAAGCATATTCAAAACTAAAAAAAAAATGTAGTAATTATGATTATAGACCAGAAAGAAGTGTTATAAACATTGAAAATATAAAATAATATTGTTTATAAACTGCAGGGAAGTATAGGAGAAAAATGAGAAGTATACTGATTTTTTTTGTCTTTCATACTAGGATATAAATATAATATTGTCTGCAGTTAAAACATTTCTAACAATAACTCCAACTATCCTCATGTTTTCAAAATCTTTTATCTATGTTAAAGGAATTTTTATATTAATATTTTATTAGGAATAAAAATTAATCAAGTGCAATATTATTTGCTTTCTCTTTTTCACATAAAATAAGTAATACTTTAAATATAAATAACATATGTAATACCATCTTGGTAGAGTACTTTTTCTGCCTATCAAATACATATCTATGCATTCATATCTTTACATAGAATATATTCTTCTATCCATGATCCCAGAAAGAAACATTTTAAATAGAGAGTTCATTGCTTGGAATTGTCTCTTTTTTTATAGAAATGGGAATAAAATTTTCAACAAATTAAAATAAATAAAAATATTTTTTTTACCAACCTACTACCAGAAAATGAACCAAGAGACCAATAATTAGTCCCAGGATTGCCAACACTCCAAACACAATAAGGACAATTATCCATAGTGGCAAAGATGGACGGGAACTTGTGACTGGTCTGCAAGAAAAGGACATAAATATAAAAGATGTATTTAGAAAAATCAGTCATTCTCAATATTTATTTTTCATTTTGCTCATATCTATAAGCTCTATAATTTAGGCACACTAATAACAAAAGACATTTTAAGACAAAAGAGAGAGAGAAAAAAAGTCCATGAGCTTACCTTTATAATCAAACCTCTCTGGATCTGTGCTATGAAATTATTTCTCAGGAGTTTGATGGTTGGTTTGCCAAATTATCTATACTTAGCATCTAGTTTTTTTCCCATGATCAGTGAATAGTGATAAAGTTGGTATCAGTAAATAACCAGCTTGCCAGGTTGCAGGATAAGAGGGGTGGAGAATTGAAATGTCTTAGAAGTTCTTAATGCCTAAGCCTATCATAATTTTTAAAGTATAATCACAAGCCTATCTTATTTGTTATGTTTTTATTATATACAAAACACATAGATATGAAGTGTTATATTGGGTCAAAGTAGTATTCATCTTTCTTATTAGTTTATAGATATGATTCAAAACAACCTATTATAGACAAGCATGGTATGACCAACCTACAATAAAATAAGATATTTTCACTGTGTTTCATTTATACAACTAGAGGCCTGGTGCATGATTTTCATGCACTGGGAGGGCACCCCTCAGCCTGACCTGTCTCTTTTCACATTCTGGGACCCCTTGCTTCTTGCCTCCTGCCTGCAGCGGAGGTGGGAGAGGCTCCTGCCACTGCCCCTGCGCTCACCAGCTGTGAGCCTGGCACTCCCCCTGTGGGAGCACACTGATTACCAGGGGGCAGCTCCAGCTCCCCTGGTGGTCAGTGCACATCACTCAATTTGCATGTTAGGGTTTTATTATATAGGATAAATATATGTTGAGAGCCACTGCTTAAGTTGAAATATATGTAGAACTTCCCAAAGAGGCATAGGAACTTGTCTAGGAAGAGAAAACAACATGTAGTGCTCAAAAAATAATGACCAATTCAATTTTCTTGCAGCAAACTGTTAATCATAGATTGACCAAAGATGAAGTTGGATAATGTCAACTTTGGCTAGGCCTGCTCCCAAGTTGTTTGGTTAATCCCTAGTCTAAATTTTGCTGTGAAGATATTCTGTGATCAACTTTTATGATCAATTGACTTTACAAAAAGATTACTCTCGGTAATAAAGGCGACAATTCAGCCTCATACATTCAGATAAAGTTTTCCATGGCCCAGCTAAAGCTGAGGTTTCTGGAAGAAAAAGGAATTCTGCCCTGGGAGTAGAACCTGGAAATCCTACTTGAGTTTGCAGCCTGCCAACTTGTCCTATAAATTTCATATTTGCCAATTTCACAACTGTGTTTAGTAATTCTTCAAAATAAAATCTCTCACTCTCCAGATGATAGATAGATAGAATGATAGATAGATAGATAGATAGATAGATAGATAGATAGATAGATAGATAGATATGATGAGTGTTATATAGGTAGATAGATATAAATTTATGGGCATATAGATATATGTAATGTATTATATCAAATAAGATCTACCTATCTATTATCTATCTATCTAGAAAAAATATATATCCCATATGTTCTGTTTATTTATTTATTTTTTTAACAGTAGCAGTATGGTTTATTAAGCTGGGCCTTATTACAGGTGCTGGAACTTGCCCATGGTGCTCTTAATATGCAAAGCCGAGACATTCTGCCAGTTGGGCACTGACACCAGGAAATTGACAGCTAAGTGGATGATGCACACACGCTCATTATCTTTCATCTTCACATGGGCAATAGCCACTGCAGACACAGCATCTTTTTCATCTGTAACTTGATTGTGAATTTCACCTCATTAGCTTTGGCCACCATGTTCTCATTGTGGGTCAACAAGGAAGGGAACTTGCCAAACTTATTCAGTCCTGGGCCAGATTCATGGGAGCTGCTTGATCAGAGACCCTGAAGCCAAAAAAGGTATGGTACATCTTGACCAGTTTCTTATTCTTGTTGAGTTTTTTGAGCTCTTAAATGTCCATGTGGGGGATATCCACTGCTTTGGCCTCATTACAGTGCTGCTGAGCACATATAGAGAATTTGGCTTGGCGAGTGGACTTACGACCTGAGAAGCATTTGTCCTTCTGAGGGTCACAGTTCTTCAAACTGATTTTCATTCCCCAAAATCTTCCAACGTTTGCACTGGTTCCTGTGCAAGACTTCCTGCACCACCTCGGTGTTACAGGAGACTTTGTTGCTCATGATTCCTAGCTGCAAAACTAGGTTCTGTTTCTTTAGAGAATCCTGACATCAAGAGATAGACAACAACAAGAACTATCTTTGATGTCAAACAAAGGTACTGATATTTTATCTTATAGGGTGGGTCTCCTCCAAGTGTGATTGGAGGATGACCTTAGCCAGACACACCTGGGACTGTTTTTTAACTATATAGATCAGCATATCCTAATGAATTCAGATTCCTAAAAGGGCCTAAGAATTTGCACTTTAATGCTCCTGATTCTCACTTAACCATGTCAACAGTGTTTTATGATATATTGGCTTTCAGTTCAAAATTAATTGGGTTGATGTTTTCAAGAGAAAAAAATGTTTAATCCTCACAATTTTTTTTATCTCTTTGAAAACTATTTCATATTTCTTTTTCCTCAAACCTCCAGCACCATCTGGTCTATTCTCAGGCTTGGCTGATAGCTTTACTTCCTAGGCTCCTGAGAAAATACAAGGCGTCAGAGGAGAATATTTACAACTCCATTATCATATTTTTGAACTTCTCTTTATCTGTTTATCTCTTACACTCTGCTTTTTCTTCATAGTTTTATAAATAAACTATGCCCCTGTCATATGCAAACCTCTCCACCATCTCATTTCACTTTTAAACCTGTGTTTCCATCTGTTTCTAATCTAGGTGCCAGTCATTTCAAACAACTCAGCATTCCATGGACAACCCAACTCTTTCACGTTTCCATATCCTTACACATTCTGATTTTCTACCTAAAATGTCCACCTCAAGTCTACCCATTCAAACTTTATTACTCAACTCTGTTATCACCTCTTCACTGATGTCTTCCATGGCCGAGCCTATTATGGGTCTACATTGAAAGTAGTTTTTACTTTTATATGGCA
>PVJN01019446.1:0-37379 GCA_004026805.1 Lasiurus borealis | reverse complement strand
TCCAAAGTCTCTCCCTGGCACTCAGGTGCAATGGTTCCACCACGATGTTTGTAGGAATCTGCACTTGAATAAACCAGCTCACGGATACGGGGTGTCGATGGCAGCCACACTTAATACCAGGCTCTGGTCTGCACACATGTAGCTGCTTCTCGGTGCCAGGAAGCAAGAGGTGGAAATAACGGAAGAAAGGTGAACAGGTGCCCTGTGGACAGCGCATTCACCTGGAATTGAGCCTTTGACACAAAATACCGCTCCTCAAACCAACAGGCTGCTGTGTCTGTAAAACCACGTGCTCTCATCAGGGGGAGACGCCCAGGGTGAGACCAGGGCAGACAGGCCAGTGCTGAGGATTCCGCTGCAGCAAACACCCTGGTGTCCGAGAGGCAGGGACAACCCAGATCCACTGCTTGTCTCTCCTCCACGTCTGTCCTAGGCCGGTCTGTGCCGCTGCCTCGCTCAGAGTGGCTGCCCCCCACGCCTGTATCAGCTTCTACATCAGGCAGAGGGGAGCACTGGGTCTGTGCTCCTACAGGCCAACCCCAGGCGTGGGTTTCAGCCATGACGTGCTTCTGGTGTGCTGGCTCACACGAGGCGCCAAGCTGCTTCAAACACCAGAGACAGGAGTGCGGTCCTACTGTGCGCCTGAAAGAGGGCGCGGGGAGAAATGGGAAGAGCTGGCTGACCGCCATCACAGCCACCGGTTCTTTTCCTTGGCTTCTTTCCGACATCGCTTTGGAAGCCCGGTGTCTGACGCCAGTGGAGGGTCCACTGACGGGGGGATCTGCAGGTGGAAACAGCTGTGCTGAGCCCATTAGACATCAGCGCCCCGTCTTCTCCGGAGGTGCCACACGGGAGGCCTCTGGAATGGAAGGAGGACATTTAATTACTGAAGTGGGTGCTTGATGATGTCACGGACAGAGAAACGTGTCCTCTTGACTAATTCTCTTTTAACAAAATACAGTGGTATCTCGAGATACGAGTTTAATTCGTTCCGTAACCTTGAGGCGTGGGAAACTATGAGACGCTCGAGTCGCGGTAAACTGGTGGGTCGTGTGCAGCCGGCTGATCCACTCGATGACTCCTATCTCAAATGTTGCTCGTATTTCAAAGCAAAAATCGCTCGCCCGACGGCTCGTATCTCAAAAATCTTGTATGTTAGGGCACTCGTATCTCGAGGTGCCACTGTACATTTTATTGATTTTTTTTTACAGAGAGGAAGGGAGAGGGATAGAGAGTTAGACACTTCAATCAGCTGCCTCTTGCACACCTCCTACTGGGGATGTGCCCGCAACCAAGGTACATGCCCTTGACCAGAATCCAACCCGGGACCCTTGAGTCTGCAGGCCGTCGCTCTATCCACTGAGCCATACCAGTCAGGGCTAAACATATTTTTATTGATTTTTTTTACAGAGAGGAAGGAAGAGGGATGGAGAGTTAGAAACATCCCCGAGAGAGACATTGATCAGCTGCCTCCTGTACACTCCCCAATGGGCACGTGCCTGCAACCAAGGTACATGCCCTTGACCAGAATCAAACCCGCGACCTCTCAGTCCATAGGCTAACACTCTATCCACTGAGCCAACCCAGGTTCAGCTAGTTCTTTTTGGGGGTTTTTTTGTGTTTTTTTACTAGAAAATGATTGCTTTTCTGACCAGTGCAGCTCCACTAGTTTTGCTGCCAACAAAATTCATTATCTGAGATTGCCTTACTTAGTTTAATCGGAATTCCTGCATCACTGTCAGGAAACCAAAGAGACTTATGGACTGGGAAGGGGTCACAGACGTGCCTAAACCCTCAGTCATTCAACACAGTTGGAGACAATTTGTTCAGACGGTGGAAGGCAACGCATTTTTAAAGCAAAATTTCTTTCCTAAACAATACATCTTCCCTCTACACTTTTAAAATTTTGTAATACCCTGAATCCGTGGAAGCAATGCTCTCTTCTTCATTCTTTTTAAAACAATACTATTGCTCTTATCATTGTTTCTTCTCTCTTATCTATCAAGACACAACTGTGTCACTATTCACCGAGGAGTGAGGGTAGTAATCGTATTTTCATCATCTCACTAACGTAGATGCCTGAGTCCACTCAGTTCTTAAAGGGAACCAGTGTCAGCGAACAGTTCGAAAGTATTCACGTCATGCCAGCAAGAGAACAATTTAAAAACATGTATGTAATTTAAGAAGGAGTCTCAGATTCCATTTGCTAAGAATTCACTTGTCTGATGTATGAAGTATATATAGAAGCAATTTTATTTTTTTTAATATTTTCATTGATTTCAGAGAGGAAGGAAGAGGGGAAGAGAAAGAGAAACATCAATGATGAGAGAGAATCACCGATCAGCGGACTTCTGCACTCGCTATACGGGGATTGGGCCCGCCACCCCAGCATGTGCCCTGACCTATGAACCATGTCCTCCTTCTGGTTCGTAGGTCAACACCAGCCAAGCAGTAGAAATTTTAAAGGACCACTTTATGTAGTAACTTCTTCCATTGTTTTTATTTATTGCAGGGCATTATTTGACCTCAATCTTTAAAGGGAAAACTAAAAACGTGAATAAAATATACAATAGTGATGCGTTTGGATGGATTATTGATGAACCTGCAATCATATCATAGGGCGCATGGACAAGTGAGCGTGCGTTCTCTTCATGCCGATGAGGCCTAATGCAGTATGTTCTGGTTTGGGACAGTGTAGACCCTGTACCAAGAGACCAGGGAAGGCCTGCTCTTTTCAAGGATGCTGGCACATTTGCCGAAACCGACCAAACGCCGCCAGAAAGTAAGCGAAATCCATCGCCCGGAGGGCACACTCTCGCCACCACGGGCTTGGGCTTGAGCTCAGAAACAGAATAGAACAAGAAAACGCCCAAACCCTGCAGGCGGAGTTATCCACGTCGACACGAAAACCCACGAGACCACCAGGAAACCGTAACTTACAGCGACCTTGCTAGCAGTTTTCAACCCGTGGGTCGTGACCCACAGGTTGAGAACCGCTGCTGTAGAGCCTATGACCATCAGAAAACATAGGTATGTACATGATGATTCATTAACAGTAGCGAAATTACAGCTATGAAGTAGCCACGAAAATAATGTTATGATTGGGGGTCACCACCACATGAGGAGCTGGATTAAAGGGTCACAGCATTAAAAAAGGTTGAGAACCACTGCATAAAGGAAAAGAGAGAGCGTTCAGAAAAGAGCGACGCTCCGCAGGCAGCACATTGACACGGAGGTCAGCTCTGGGCAGCACTGAGGGGCCGAGCCGTGTCCACTGCCCGCCGAGAGCCACGGACACCGGGCATCAGCTCCGGCGATCGGCGTCAAACTCGGAGAAAGACGCAGAGAAACACCGAGCACCGGCAGGAAGGGCGGCGATGAGAGGAGCAAGCACCGACCACTGGGTCCCAGACACCCAGACAGACAGACAGACAGAGGACAGACAGACAGACAGACAGAGGACAGAGGACAGAGGACAAAGTCGCAGCCGCAGAAAAGCGTGTGCTCCTGGCGGTGTGATGGGAAATGGACGAAAGGTGAAACAGAAGATCTGAGAACCGCCTGTGGTAAGCACTTCCGCTCGGCTCCGTCCCCGGGTGGTTGACCTTCATGGTTGCAAAGAGGCTCAGAGGCAGCCTCTGAGGATGCTCTCCTGTGTGGGGTGCACTGGGCCGGAGCTGCATATGCTCACGGAGGGCACGTGTCTCACGGCCAGGACTGAGGCAGGGGGTTCGAGGAGCATCCTCCACGCCTACCTGTCAGAGCCCAGGGACCCAGCTCTCTACCTGCCAGAGCCCAGGGACCCAGCTCTCTACCTGTCAGAGCCCAGGGACCCAGCTCTCTACCTGCCAGAGCCCAGGGACCCAGCTCCGGGGACTCCGAGGAGACACCGGCCGGATTAGACAGATCTACCTCCGCCCTCTGCCTCCCTTACTCCTGTCCTCCTGCTTCCTGGGTGCCTTCCTCACTGAGTCACCTTCACCTGCGTACCCGTCTCTGGCTCTGCTTTTACTTATGGATCGTCCTTTCCAGCCAGGGCAGAGCCCTCCCCTTGGATTTCCGGTACCGGGGATCCGCAATGCACAGCTCTCGCAGAAACCTGGGCCAGCTGGTCTCTCTGTGAGCCTCCCGGGGACCAGGGGAGAGGAAGTCCTTCCAAACCCATTATGTAAGGCGAGCGTCACCTTGACACCAAGGCCGGCGAGGAGAGGAAAGGAACACCTCGGCCTGTCTCTCCCAGATACCGGTCTGAACTTTCCTCAACAGAAAGTCAGCAAACTGAATCAAGTCCCGCCGGGGAGAGGATGATTGCCGGAAACCAGTCATGGTCTCACTCACAGAAAGTGGACAAGGAACCCAGGAGGCTGGTCAACCTGGAAGCTCTGAAAGGTCAGAGCCAGCCACTCCCTGTCTAATGGAGACAATGAACTTCCCCATCAAATCGTCATGTCCATCCTCACTGATAAAGATCATCTGCCTGTGACTGGAATGGCCTGCTTCAGGGCAAAGGGTGTCTCCCAAACCTGAATAAAAAGGGATGGATGGCCAGGCCGAAGGAAGGTGGCAGTCTAGAGGAAGGCTCCCGCCTGGCCCCCCAATATCGCCAAGTGAATGCTTCTCTAGTCTCTCTTTTCGTTGGCGTGTGGCCTCCTCCAGAACCCGAACCCTGAACCGGGAACCCTGAACCGCTTGGGACGTGGAAAGAGGTTCACACAGAGGATGAGTCACAGCCCTGGGAGGCGGTTGCAGGAAGGTACGTGTAGTCAAGCCGGTGCGAGCTCTCCTGATAGCACCCCCAGAGCAGCTGAACGAGGAGGAGGAGAGGTATGGGCCCCGTGCGGGCCAGGTGCGTGCAGGAGACACCCCTGTCTCTCCGGCCACCGCTGCTCAGTGCGCCGCACACTGAATGACGGCGTCGTGATCTCCAAAAGAAATCAGATTCTGTCCGCCCACATGACCCGGAGCAAATGACATAGGTGACAACAGAATGCTGAAAATGTTTCCTGTCAACTGGGCAAGAGCGCACGCTCTCATCAAAACAAGGGAATTCATGGCCGAAACCAGTGTGGCTCAGTGGATAGAGCGTCGGCCTGCGGACTGGAGGGTCCCAGGTTCGATTCCCATCAAGGGCATGTACCTTGGTTGCGGACACATCCCCAGCAGGGGTCGTGCAGGAGGCGGCTGATGGATGTCTCTCTCTCATTGATGTTTCTGACTCTCTATCCCTCGCCCTTCCGCTCTGTAAAAAAAATCAATTATATACATATATATATATTTTTTAAGTAACTCATAGGAAAAATTAAAGTCATGACCAACTGGTAAGAAGCGATGGGCAGAACACATCATGTTTATAATATCCCTACACACACACACATACACACACACACACACACACACACACACACACACCACAAACCCTGATTTGATCTGAGGACACAGAAGACAAACGTAGACAAATGCCCGCAGAGGATCTTCTGCAAAGGAAGCGCCTGTCACCCTCAGACAGGTGGGGTCCGGGCAGTCACGGGGAGACTGGGGAGTCGAGAGACAGAGAGTCCGGCTGCTGTGCAGGCAGAGGGGCCGTTAAGGAAGGGAGCGCCTGCTACTGAAGGAGGATGTGTGCCCAACTATAAGGACTGAGTGTTTTTTTTTATTTTTTTTTTAATACATCTTATTGATTTGTTACAGAGAGGAAGGGAGAGTGATCGAGTTAGAAACATCAATGAGAGAGAAACATCAACCAGCTGCCTCCTTCCCGCCCCCCACTGGGGATGTGCCCGCAACCAAGGTACATGCCCTTGACTGGAATTGAACCTGGGACCCTTCAGTCCGCAGACAGATGCTCTATCCACTGAGCGACACTGGTTTCAGCGTGACCACGTGGGTTTTAAGAAGCTGAGTTTGAAATCTATGGTTTCAGCAAGGGTAGATTTTACTCCACCGTTTTTATTGCTAAAAGCGAAGGGGCGAGTGAGTGGACTGCACCATAAATAAGTGAAATACTTTTGGCTTTTCTGATAAGAGAAAGGTACTGATGTTTATCAGCTTCTACCGACAGACCATTAATCCTTCACTAAGCCATCTCCTGTGAAATGTCCCCAGTGTCTCACTCTGTATTTATTTTATCAGGATAAGAACGTTGCCTGGTTAAGGAGACTGTGCATATCCTGTGCGGGATAGAAGCACGTTTTCATTAGAGTATTAATGGTATTGAAATGAAGAAACTCAGACAATTGAACTTGGAATGATCGGTAGGATCCGCATTGTCACGGTTGTAATTGCTTCCACCACACAGCCCTTCTCCTTTTAATACGCAGTCCGTGTGAATGGCATGACTCGCGGTTATCCTGAAATTGGTTTCGTTCCTCTCAACAACACTGCATAAATGTTTCATTCAAACAAGGTACGAATGTCATTCATTAATTAAGGTGTTTATCTAACGCTTCAGATTTTCCACACGTGGCACAGGGGAAGTGTTTAGATGGTGTTAAGAAATGAGTGTCTTTTTAGGATCCTAAAAAAAAAAATCTATATTTCTCCCTTCAGAACACCTGAAACTGAAAGCACCTTTAATTTTCAACCTAAGATAATTACCTGTCTATTGAGTATCCGTGACCCGTAGTTCTGTGCCACCCTGAGACGTAAAGATAGATGAGGTGTACACGAGAGCCACCAAGGGAAGCATCATAAAGCAGAGAGGCCAATGGGAATTACATCCAGTAACGAGTAGGCCATAAAGCAGATAGACAGCGGGAATGAACGTGGGGGATGGGGGACCAGCAGGACTTACGTGGGTTTGTTTTCTAAATCAATGAGAGGATAGAGGATTGATAATCCTATAATCTCCTTTTTATTAGCTTACATAGACCTATGAAATTAAACATTTTTTAATCAATTATTTGTTTGCCCCAAAGCACAATTCATAAAGGGAAAGCAACAAAAAAGGCAATAAAACACAAACTGAGACTCCTTCCCCAAACGGTCCATTATTTCAAAATAATTGAGGTAGTTTACTAGCATTTTTCAATGAGTAGCTGTTGAAGATGTTTTTATCATTATAAATTCACGGATGAAAATATACCTACACTAAGAAAAGAGTAAGATGCAAATCGACCATACCTTCGAGAAGCCCACCAGCCAATCGGGAGTGAGCATGCAAATTAACCCAACAAAGATGGTGGGTTAATTTGCATATATAGGTGCAAAGCAGCCAATCTGGGCAGTGTGGGAAGGTGGAAAGGTAGCTCCTGCTGGAGCTAAGGCGGTGCCGGCAGCCAGGGGAAGGAAGGCCCATTCTTGCATGTATCTACATGTACCAGGCCTCTAGTCCAGTGGTTCTCAACCTGTGGATCGAGACCCCTTTGGGGGTCGAACGACCCTTTCACAGGGGTCGCCTAAGACCATCAGAAAACACCTATTTCCTATGGTCCTCGGTGTAGCAACGTGTAGCCATGCAGTTTACTGTTGTCCTAGGAAGACTGTTGGCCATGCTACACCACGATTCAAGACAACATTTCATTTATTTGTCATTAGAAATAAATATTTCAAAATATATAATGACATATTGTTTTTGTGATGAATCCCTATGCTTTAATTATGTTCCATTTGTAACAATGAAAATACATCCTGCCTATCAGATACTTACATAACAGTTCATAACAGTGGCAAAATTACAGTGATGAAGTAGCCACGGAAATAATTTTATGGTTGGGGGTCACCACCCCATGAGGAGCTGTCTTAAAGGGTCGCGGCCTTAGGAAGGTTGAGAACCACTGCTCTAGTCTATAGATAATGTTCTTAGCTCATTACTGTATTACTATTCTGAAGATGCTCCAATGTCCCAAATCTAGCTCCCGGGAGCCTCTTCACGATAGCGTCTAGAATCTTCGGAAGCAGCAATCTTCTGTAACTTCCTCGCAAGGCCATCTGATAAGAGCAGCCCCATTTTTTACAATTCCTGTGGTAGACGAGACCCAGCCGTTGTTCCACGGTGCTGAGCACATCCTTGATACCGGGAAAGCTCGCCGTTATCAGATTGGTCCTTTCATTTATTTGTTTGTTATCATTTTGGATGACAGAACTAGAGCACACGCTCTCAGATAAGGATGCTGATGCTTTCAGTTTGCTGCCAGAGTTATTCTTACTGAACCTCATTGATCTCGCTTCCGTGTCACTCTTCTCCATGCTCAATATTCTTCTTCTCGGTGACACTGCCATCTTCATTGGCTCTATTCTGTGCCAGAAATTACTACCGTTTCCGATACGACCCACAGCACCACCCACAGCATGATTACTAAACACACACTGTGTATCTAAGAGTTTCCCTTCGGGTCAAGTTCACATCTAACAATCACTCAATAGATGTTAGTAATTACTTTTTTTTAATTACTTATCGACTTTAATGTGTTTTTGTGAAATGTGTCCGCAGTTCTGGAAATTCCTGTAAGAATTTTTGAAGCTGAGGTAAGTAAAATAAACACATAATCGCTTGATGAAATAACTTCGAAAGTGGAGTAATTCTTTACTACTTGTGTTTTGTTTTGTTTTTTTAAAAATCTTTACTTCATTCCTTCAAGGATTTTGATTTCTTTTCTTTCTACCATTTTTATCTTTTCTTCTTTCCAAATCTTATTAGAACATTTCTTTAAATTATAATCAGCATAGGAAACTGTGATAAAGTGGAAAATAAACAGTATACCTCACTTTTTTAAGCACTATTTTTTTCAAAAGAAAAAAACATTGCATTTTTTGTCCCAAACTGTACTTGAAATATATATTTTTAAATATATTTTATTGATTTTTTACAGAGAGGAAGGAAGAAGGATAGTCAGAAACATCAATGAGAAAGAAACATCGACTAGCCACCTCCTGCACGCCCCCCCACTGGGGATGTGTCCGCAACCAGGATACATGCCTTTGACCGGAATCAAAGCTGGGACCCTTCAGTCCGCAGGCAGATGCTCTATCCACTGAGCCAAATGGGTTTCGGCTTGAAATATTTTATTGAATGCTAATTTTAGGAAAACAAGAATCTATGCACACTTAGTGTTTATTAATATATATACATACATATTTTAAAATAGGACCTATTTAATGCTAAAATGCTAATTTTAGGAAAGCAAGAATCTGTGCACACATAGTGTTTATTAATATATATACATACATATTTTAAAATAAGGCCTATTCTTATCTCGGTGGATGATAACTTTAAATTAGGTTAAAATTGCACTTTATTTTAATGCCTTGCAAGCATCCCTGTGTTAGTAATATCTTAGTCTTTGTGGTTAGACCTGTTGAAGGGCACAACATGTATTATTTATGCGATGCAGATATTTTAAGTATGTACTTTAAAACACGATGAAAGTTTAATGGCCGCTTAAATATGGATTTGGACTCGCTATCCCGGTTAAAAACACAATGTACCGCGCTGCTCCTCCCAAGAGCGTTGGGAATGCGCCCCCGCTGATTTTAATGTAACATTCGCGGTTAGCTGCCAGTGACGCACACCCGTGTGACTAAGAATAAATGACTTCACTCCGAGCCGACTTCTCCCGCACACAGAAAAACGCCCCGTGCCACCATTGTATTCCAAGACGACTTAATTATAACCACGTCTGAAATCCAAGAAACACATGCTGAGTGTGCCAGCTTTTTGGTATTGACAACAACTGTCTCTCAGCCCCACACTCATATGGATGATGAACGCGGCTCCTCATACGAATTTGAGTTTCCATAGGCATGTAAAACCTTTAAAGTTTTCACTTATTGTGACCTATATTATGTTATCTGATACGTTTATATCATACTCACTAGTTTAATATACTTATTTGGCTAATTTTCGTGCCGCTGCTGTGATAACTGAAATTTTATTTAAATGGTGACAAATCCTGATATCACACACATACACATACACACACACACACACACACACACACACATACACACACTCACACACACATACATACATACACACATACACACACTCACACACACATACATACATACACACATACACACACTCACACACACTCATACATCCACTCACACACACTCACACACATTCACTCACATACACTCACACACAAATACATTCACACACACACACACTCACACACATACACACACTCACACACACATACACACACTCACACACACACACACACACACACACACACTTCTCGTATATGTGCTCAGCCAAGGGAAGAGCCAGGGATGTGGAGGTCGGAGGTCAGACTGCAGGAGATGGGAAGGAAGAGAGCTGATGCCACCTCTCCCCATGTGAAGCCTCATCACTCTGTCCCCCTTCCCAGAAGGAGCGTGCCCGGCCATCTCTGTGAGCAGAGACTGTGGCTCCGGAGAGCAGGTTCCCTAATGGAACAGCCAGAGGGTTCCTGTGGAAACGCCAACCCTAAGCCTTGACCACCGTTTAAATCAGCGCTTCTCCATCTGCGGGTCGAGAACCGCTAGCAGGGTCTCCTAAGACCATCAGAGAACACAGACATTTACATTAAGATTCATCACAGCAGCAAATCACAGTGACGAAGAAGCGACAAAAGTAATTTTATGGTTGGGGGTCACCACCACATAAAGAGCTGTATTAAAGGGTCGCGGCCTTAGGGAGGTTGAGAACCACTGGGTTAGATAAATGAATTGTGAGCGTCTGGGGGCTGAGAGGGGTCCCTCCTCTATAATAATTATTCCGCACTGCACGCAGAGACGCGTGGCCTGGATAGACGTGGCTTCGGAGAAGCAGCGTGGGGAGGGGGACAGAAGGGGAATGCCGTCTTCCTTCCCAGCATTGTCCACGGGAGGAGCATCGGCCTGGCCAGCGGAGAGGAGAGGTGGGGAGAGGCACTTCCCCAGCTGGGTCCGTGCATCAGACACGGGGGACATGCCTCCGCGGAGAACTGAGAGCGCCACAGAGAACTCGGCTTCAACATCAGACTTTTAAATTAGATTCGCTGTCTTACGATCCTCCATCGAGAAAATGGTTCCAAGGTTATTAAACGTGTTTCCTCATCCTGAGAGTACAGCTTTATAGGATTTTCCAAATTCTATTAACCATTGTATCCTTAAATGGAGTTAATACAGTGGACAGAGTGTATATGCAACGTAATGCGCATTAAATTAATATAGCCCACATGTTAAATAGCCAAGGAGAGCTTAACCCAATCTTCCTTCTACCACATCAGCAGGAAGCAGGGTTGGAATTATGCTTCACTTTGGTGATCTTCATAGTCTGTTGCTTTAATAAAGATCCATTCTAAAACTCATATATATATATATATATATATATATATATATATATATATATATTGAATTGATTTACTTTCCCATTCTTTCTTTTTTTTAATATATTTTATTGACTTTTTATAGAGAGGAAGGAAGAGAGATAGAAAGTCAGAAACATCAATGAGAGAGAGACATTGATCAGCCGCCTCCTGCACGCCCCACACTGGAGATGTGCCCGCAAGCAAGATACATGCCCTTGACCGGAATCGAACCTGGGACCTTTCAGTCCGCAAACTGACGCCCTATCCACTGAGCCAAACCGGTCTCGGCAACTTTCCCGTTCTTTCAACTTATGTTATTCAAAAGAGAACATATCTGAGATGACTCCCCAAGACAAAAGCCATCCTGTTACATATGTGGGACCTCAAAACTGGGGCACATACATGAATCGCTTAGCTTTCATTTTGTTTTTGTTCCTGTTGTTTTTATTTTGCATAGTGCAGTGGTCAGCAAACTCATCCGTCCACAGAGCCAAATATCAACAGCACAACAATGGAAATTTCTTTTGAGAGCCGCATCTTTTCAACTTAAACTTCTTCGTCAAAATAGACTCGCCCAGGCCGTGGTGTTGTGTGGAAGAGCCACACCCCAGGGGCCAAAGAGCCGCATGTGGCTCTTGAGCCGCGATTTGCCAACCACTGACATAGTGCACGAGTTACAGAATCAATAACAAAAGCTAGGTCTTCTAAATCCCTGGCCATCACACCCTCTACCTTGGAACGTAAGTGGTGGACTTTGGGGGACGTGGGAGGTGTACCTCGTCTATGAAATCTTTATTCTGTAGCATAGCAAAAGCAGTTGTAATGCCCTAAACGTGGTAATATGCAAAATTTATGATGTGAACATCTATCACTAGTGTTGACTTCATTTATCCATAAGTCAACGTGAAACACCGGTTAAACTTAACACGTATTTCAATAAGTAAGGGTATCTAATGATTTGTTTTAATTGTTTTAGCTCTACATGTGCTTTCCATCTTCCTTTATAAGTTATATGCTGCTAATCTATGTAATATTTATTGTATAAACAGAACACTTTTTTTTCCCAAAAACCTTGGCAATCCCAATTAAAAAAGCATTTTAATCTTTAAAGTCCTAAAGCTTCAGCTCATTATATTCCTATAAGTCGCCTAGCATTTGCTCCAAGGAGGCCCTCTCTGTCACGTTTGCCTCTTATAATTATTACAGACAATTTTGTCTCCAGAACTCTGTAAAAGACTTCTGTGACTTTCCACATTAAATTATAATGGTAAGTCATCTTTATTTTAAAACATTAATGTCTCCCTGGGCTACAGTTTCTTCTGTCTTCCGTCACGGAGAAATACAAATTGCAAGCACATGACTTATATTTAAATTATAATAATTACTTTTTTATCGTCCGAATTGCTCAGATGGTGAGACCAGTGACAACTTTTAAGAAACACAGATTATGCCGAAACTGGTGTGGCTCAGTGGATAGAGCATCGACCTGCAGACTGAGGGGTCCTAGGTTCAATTCCGGTCAAGGGCATGTAAATTGGTGGTGGGCACATCCCCAGTGGGGAGCGTGCAGGAGCGGCTGATGGATGTCTCTCTCTCATCGATGTTTCTAACTATTCCTCTCCCTTCCTCTCTGTAAAAAATCAATACAATATATTTTTAAAAAAAGGAAACACAGATTATTAAATCTATGGGTTTGGAAAACCAACGTAAGGACTCTGTCTTTGCAGGAACCTTTTATCTTGATGGGTCCATGTGATGAACCTGCACGTATTCTCCTCTGAACCAGCTGCGGCAGTTACTGCTCGTGTGCGTGTGTGCCCGCTGGATCCCGCTCGGCTCTCAGTCACCGTCCTTCATGGGACGCCAGGGGGGGCCTCCATCCGTCCGTCCACCTGTCCGTCCGTCACGTCTGCGCAGCCCGCACAGCAGAGCCCTGGGCACTGGCCACCGGGAAGAGGTGCCCCCAGGGACTCACTCCCCCGACCAGGAGCCGCACCGGGAGGGGAACCTGCCCTCCAGCCACAGGCCCTCCCCATCCCCGCCTCCCGGCCCGGCCTCCTGACTTTGGGGAAACTAGGGAAGAGTCAACGGCCCCTTAGAGCGGGAAGCCCTGCTGTGCACGTGGCCGTGTGGCCTGGCACCCTCTGCTTTGGCTGTGGCCCCAGAAACAGGTGCAGAAGCAGCCGAGTTGGGGGTTCAGGCCTTTGAGGGGGGGGAGTCTGAACCCCGGGGCCAGTGGAGGGCAAAGAGCCTCGACTGTGAGCGACAGGGCGCCTGCTGGGTCCCTCGTTCACAGAGGAGAAGGCCACGCCGCCCTCCCTCCCGGGCACAGGGGGACCCTCAGCGTCACCTGGTCCCGCCCATCGCAGGCTCTTTGAGCTCCGTGTTCTCTGCGGGGCCAGCTGCCCCCGGGGCCAGGCGGCGATGCTCCTGACCCGGGCAGTCAGTCCACACCCTCTCGCAACAAGAACCAACCGGAACAGGCATTAGTTGAGTTAGATAAAATAGAAAAAACACTTCTTCCACAGAGTAGCTAAGATAGGTTAGTCAAGTTGGTGATGCCTGTCCATAAGCAATTTATGCATTATTAATAAAATTACAGGAATAAAAAAAAAAAAACCAACCGGGGCCACCTGCAATGAAGAACCCACTGGCGAAAATGCGCCCCGAGATCCATGGCGTGGGCCTCAAACCCAGGAGGACACGGGGGCCTCTCCACGCGTCTAACAGCCGGTGGCCGCAATGGACCTTCCCCAGCGACCAGGAGCCCTCAGAGGAAGACCTCCCGCTCCCGCCTTCTCCCCGCTGCAGGGATCCGGCTTTTAGTGCCTCCCCAGCCGCTGAGTCCCCAGGAGCACCTCCCGAGTCTCCAGCAGGGTCCCCCCCGCCGGCACACAGGGTCCTAATTCTGGGTCCCCGCATCCTGCTCAAACTCAGCATTCCCAGCAGTCCCCATAGGAATGCCTCCCTCACTGAGCTGCAAAGCCCGCACCCCTCACGTCCAGAGGGAAGAGCAGGCTCGCTCCCTCACCCACAGTATCTGTGATTCATTCCACACTCACATTCAGAGCTGTGAGGCCTTGTCCCCCTCCTCTGCTCCCCCAGGCCTGAGGGCGGCCCCTGCTTGCAGAGCCAGGCCCGCTTTGCTGATCTCAGAGGTTCTCTGCCCGGAATAGCGGCTCCACTTCTCTCCTGAGTGCGCCCCGCAGTTGAGGGGAAATAAATTGAATGGAAACGTAACATCATCGTCCCTGCAGTGTCCCCGGCGGCATCAGAACGCGGGGAGAGGGAAACGGCGCTGCGGGAAGTAGCTCTGAAGCCCTAGGGATGTTGTATGTCTTTCACATGATGGATGACGGCCCCTGCAGACAGAGGGGCGGGCACCCCCAAATCCCGGGGGGCTCTCTGATGTGTCGGGCACCACAGCAACTGAGGTCCTGGGAACTCGAGCAACATCGGCACAAAGACGCGTCCCGAACCGTTTCTGCGCAGAGGGGAGACTCCCCCGTGAGATCCTTGCCCCGGGGTTTACGTACCACCCGACCCTGTTTTCAGATGCTAAGCTTCTCCCTTCCAGCAAAGTGCTTCTCCTCCGGCAGATACTCTGAGGTGCGGCCTGTGAGCCAACAGCCACCTCTGCTGAGCGACAGCGACACCCAGCGACGGCTCTGATCCCGCCCAGATGGTCCTCAGGTCGCCCGACAGGGAACTGATAGAAACATCAGTTGGTTTTTTTTTTAATATATTTTACTGATTTTTCACAGAGAGGAAGGGAGAGGGATAGAAAGTCAGAAACATCGATTAGAGAGAGACATCGATCAGCCGCCCCCCACTGGGGATGTGCCTGCAGGTAAGGTCCATGCCCCTGACCAGAATTGTACCCGGGACCTTTCAACCCGCAGGCCGATGCTCTATCCACTGAGCCACACCAGTCTCAGCTAGAAACAACAGATATTAAAAGGGAAAGGGAACGCTTTTTGCTGTGTGACGAGTTCTGAGTGTGTCTGTAAAGGATCGTCATGGGGTGAAAGTACAACCAGCCCGTCAGCTGGGGGAGAAGAGATGAGGTGCAGGCGGAGGAGAAATGTCAGCGGAAGGTGCCTCTGATGAAGGGCTTGTATCTAAACTACAGCTGCCCTCAAACCCATGCCACCCCGATCAGTTCCACAAAGCCTAGCTGCTTCTCCAAGAGGATGGACAGGTTCATTGCATGTGTTAATACAAGGAATTTCATACCATCACTGACCTACAGGAAGTAGATCCACACAATAAGCAAATACAGTGGTACCTCGAGATACGAGTGCCCTAACCTACGAGATTTTTGAGATACGAGCCGTCGAGCGAGCTATTTTTGCTTTGAAATACGAGCAACAGTTGAGATAGGAGTAATCGTGCGGATCGGCCGGCTGCACACGACCCACCAGTTTACTGCGACTCGAGCGTCTCATAGTTTCCCACGCCTCAAGGTTACGGAACGAATTAAACTCGTATCTCGAGGTACCACGGTATTAAAAAACACTCCTGGAAGCTGTGGGATGTTCTGTTAAGACTCTCCCTGAGACCTCCCCAAACGCCCCCCTTTAGGAAACAGTAAGAACCGTCCAGACAAGGACCCAGTTCTCTCTCTCCCTGGAGCACACCCATCCCCCCTTCCCCCGCCTTTTCTCTGGCTTGTACGTTTACTCTCCTTCCCCTCCACTCTAGGGGTCCCTGTGAGACCTGTAACCAGGGGAGCAGCAGGCAGCAGCAGCGTGTTCTGCATGAACCCTCTTCACGTGTGTCTGAGGATCCCCTTTGGCCTCTGTCACTTCTTCCGCCCAGCTCCCTCCTGTCTCTGTGGCTTCCTGTCCCGAGGCCACACCGCCCTGTGTGGCTCACTCCTCCCTCGGTGCTCCTGCCTCTTCGATCGTAAGCCCTTCCTTTGTCTCACCGTCCCCAGCTTGAATGAACCCACTCTCAGAATCACAGGGACTCACATGTGAAATCTTTCCGACAGGAAGACAGGAACCCCGACACGGCAAACGGTGCCAGGACAGACCCTCCTCCGTCCCAGTCCCTGTCTTGTGACAATCCCAGAAGCACAACACGCGAGTTTCCTTCAGCCTCTCTTTGGAAACTTCAGA
Source organism: Lasiurus borealis (assembly GCA_004026805.1). NCBI lineage: Eukaryota > Metazoa > Chordata > Mammalia > Chiroptera > Vespertilionidae > Lasiurus > Lasiurus borealis. Next base: position 20,983 of record PVJN01019446.1, on the reverse strand, counting down.
TCAGTGGTTCTCAACCTTCCTAAGGCCAAGACGCTTGCATACAGCTCCTCATGTGGTGGTGACCCCCCAACCATGAAATTGTTTTCCTTGCTACTTCCCAACTGTAATTTTGCTACTGTGATGCATCGTGATGTAAATATCTGCATTTTCCAATGGCCTTAGGCGACCCCTGTGAAAGGGTCGTTCAACCCCCAAAGGGGTCGCGACCCACAGGTTGAGAACCGCTGCTTTAGATGTTTCACATTCCAGAGGCTGCATTGGTAGTTTGCTCTGTATTTCATCAATGCAATTATTCCGTCCTGAGAAGAAGTCAGTTTTCAATACGTGGTTGGGTCTCATTTCAGGGGGTGGTGACACACAGGTAGGCCCCCAAAGTAAGGTCAGTATGGTGAGCATCGTGCAAGCACATAGCAGGTATTTAATAAGGGTTGTGTCTATGAAAAGATCAGGAAAATATTTTAAAAAGATGATTAATGATCAGAGCAAATTATGAACCAGTTTGGGCATCGGGAAGGCTGGCATTGAGAGGTGTCTAGATGCCAGGCTTGGTTGTTTCGCCAGAAGGAAGGCAGGCAGAGAGGGCCTGGCAGGTTACACGGAAGTGACCTGTGAATGTCACCGGTACAGTCATCTGGCTCCAGGCACATTCTCGGGCGGCGGGTTCCCACAGGCACCATTGCGGTGACTTCTCTGCAGTTGAGGTCACGTCTTCTCAGAAAACAAGTGCTGGTTCTGAGTGATACCCAGACAAAGAACGGGAGGAAACAGGACCATGAGGTCAGAGGATGGCAGCCAAACATTTAAGAAATTCTTTGGGTAACTGGAAACGTTAGAGTTTTACTGAGGTAAAAGATATCATTTAAAAAATATATATATATATTTTACAGAGAGGAAGGGAGAGGGAGAGAAAGTCAGAAACATCGATGAGAGAGAGACATCGATCAGCTGCCTCCTGCACGCCCCCTACTGGAGTTGTGCCCACAAGCAAGGTACATGCCCTTGACCGGAATTGAACCTGGGACCTTCCAGTCCACAGGCCAATGCTCTATCCACTTGAGCCAAACCAGTCTCAGCAAAAGATATCATTTTTGATCATCTAAATGCAGTGGTACCTCGAGATACGAGTTTAATTCGTTCCGTCACCTTGAGGCGTGGGAAACTATGAGATGCTCGAGTCACGGTAAACTGGTGGGTCGTGTGCAGCCGGCCCATCCGCGCGATGACTCCTATCTCAACTGTTGCTCACATTTCAAAGCAAAAATCGCTTGCTCGATGGCTCGTATCTCAAAAATCTCCTATGTTAGGGCACTCGTGTCTCAAGGTACCACTGTAGTTTGACTTCACATAAAATACTGAGTCTTTACAGAGACACTACAAGATAAATTTGGGACCAGTCATGTCTTGTACTTTTTTTTTTTAATGTTTCTTACAAAATTGTGAATATACTTGCCAATTAAAGAGCCTATATTTCTAGAAGTTATAAAATATATTCATGAAGTTGCCAACCTCATGAATACTAATTGCTTACTTTTTAGTTGTCCCTAGAAATTAAGGTTTTGAAGGGATAAGCATTCTAATTAAGATAAAACAATATTATTTTTTTAAAGAGGAGGTATAAGGTGTGGAGATACATCTTTTGAGGGAATTAAAAGGAGATAATTGTTCTGAAGTTGGTTATTTCCAAATAAGCTAAAAAAAACTAAAAGGGACTAGGAAAGTTTTGGGTTTGTGAAGATAAATCTTAAGAAATAAAATTTTATACATGGTTAAGCTTAGTAAGATTGAAATAAATATGAGAAAATTAATGTAAATATCAAAAGTAAGCTGACACAGAATTAGAGTTTTTTTATTTTATTTTTAGTCTGTTGAAGTTTTCTTTGTGCTTATTGTTTCACTCTTGCTAAGATTTTATGAAAAATTTTCTACCTAGAAAACAAAGATACTATGTTTTATTAGAATAGCTTTCTGTGTTGTCTTCATCCAATCCTGACCTATATTTGTGTTTGATTTCTTTTACTATTATCTTGAATAAATACACAATTTTATATGATTTCCTGGGGACATATTACCTGTATGTCTGACAAACTTCCAATGGCTTAAAATTTTAAAACACCTTTTTTCAACCTGAAAATGACTATGGTTATTCCAATGGGCCCCTGAGATCCCTAGAAGATTGGTTCTCTCTGTCCTTAGAGAAGTTTTAAACTAATTAGGCCTATTCAATTTGATAAAATTACACACACACACATGCACACACACATAGATAATATATATTCTTAACAGTAAAATCTCTAAGAGTTGATATCTTAAAATGTTATGTTATAGAAAATCAAATTTCTTAGTCGATTGTATTATAAACAGATCTATAAACATTAAAAAAAACATGTCACCAAAACCGGTTTGGCTCAGTGGATAGAGCGTCGGCCTGCAGACTGAAGGGTCCCAGGTTCGATTATGGTCAAGGGCATGTATCCTGGTTGTGGGCACATCCCCAGTGGGGAGCGTGCAGGAGGTTGCTGATCAATGTCTCTCTCTCATTGGTGTTTCTAGCTTTCTGTCCCTTTGCCTTCCTCTCTGTGAAAAATCAATAAAATATATTTAAATAAATAAATAAATAATAAATAAACATGTCATTTACAAACAATCATTATTTTAACCTGATGCATTTATAAATATATTACATCTTCAGAAAGACCCATGGAGAAGACTAATTGTGTATACTACCAGTTTCTACTCATACATTTTCAGGTCATCCTTTGGGTGAGGATTCAGGAAATTCCAAGGAATAACTGGATTCATGAAATGCTGGCAAATAATAAGAATATGTGAGGATTGGTTGCATGAGACTAAATGAACTAAGAATGATCATAACTTTTATAGCTTATTTTTTTGGAAATATGGCTGATTTTTACATCTTGTTGTTTCCAGATAGAAGGAAACTTGTTTTCCTGAGAGAAATTTGATAAATGTAAGTGATATTGAAACATTTATGTATTCTTCTCCCTGCACGCTCCCTCCAGAATTTGAAAACTCTTAGTGAGTATTTTAATTTTCATGGCGATATGGGTATTTGATTAAATTCAATAAGAATCTGTCCCCTTTATCACTGAACACAGCTGGAAATGAATTTCATTTTTTTATTAAATATATTGTACTGATTTTTCACAGAGAGGAAGGGAGAGGGACAGAGAGCTAGAAACATCCATGAGAGAGAGACATCCATCAGCTGCTTCCTGCACACCCCCCACTGGGGATGTGCCTGCCACCAAGGTACATGCCCTTGACCGGAATCGAACCTGGGACCCCTCAGTCCACATGTCGACGCTCTATCCACTGAGCCACACTGGTTCTGGCATGGATTTTATTTTTAAGACTTGGACTGAGATGGCAGGTTTGAAAGCGACCGGGACGTCACCAGACGCTTTGGGGACGTAAGCCTGACCTTGGAAACCACGCCTGACCTTGGCAGCCAAACCGAGCCGCTGGGTGAATAGCCTGGCACCTCGTTCACGGGGCTCATGGCCGTCTCTCGAGGTGAGAAAGCCCCCTCTAACCTGGGAGCTGGCCAAGGACAACCTCCAGGACCTCGGGGGGCTGTGCACCTGAGGGATTCACCCCAATCTACAGGGACCCCAGGCACGGCCTGATGGGAGCTGCGTGGCTTGGCTTCTGAGCATCGAGAGACGGGCGCTCAGTCTGGCGATTCCTGATGACACGGTCACTGTTTCATCTGGACACCGAGGGTCCCCAGGACTTGGAGTGAACGTCGTCTTAAACCTCTGCTCTAGAATCTCTCTATCTCTATCTCCCTCTCTGTCTGTCTCCACCCTCAGTGACTAACCGTTTTCCTGGAAAACTGGCAGCCCTGAAGGCAGCAGAGCCCGGAGCCTGACCCGGAGTGAGGTCACCTCCTCGTCATCTTGACTCGCCGAGTTGTCGTTGCTGACTGAGCCCGGAGGGGCCAGGCCTGTGTCTACTTTCCACAGACGGAGGATGGATTGCATGAGACTAAATGAACTAAGGGTGATCATAACTTTTATAGCTTTTTTTTTTTTTGGAAATATGGCTGATTGCCCCTGCCTGCTTTCACTCCATCTGAAGATGGCACAAGAGGGACATCTAGAAATTTCTTTCCGGGGCCAGTGAGGCGGGCGGCCATGTCCCCAGGACGTGCAGAGCGGGTTCCGGCCTGTACCGCCTGCCCTCTGGCCGCACTGCTCTGGGAGTGACCCAGGCCGCACCCTCCTGCTGGCCCTTCCTGGGTGGTCGGTGCCCGCACGCCACCGCCGGGAGCTGGGGCTTTGGGTGCGGCTCCCCGTCCTCCAACGGCGGCACCGTTCGGAACCAACGGCCCAATTTCTCTCCGCCACTCCTCTCGGGGCCGGTGTTCGGCTCTGCTGGTGCCGGATGGAGACTGTGTTCTCTGCTGGCATGTTCGCAGGTCACCATCAGCCACCCTGATGGAAACGATACGGATTGGAGCTGGGTGCACGCAGCACCTGTGTCTTCACGGGGCTGTCTTTGATTAAAAGTGAAGGTGGTTGCCAAGACAGATGTGGCTCAGTGGATAGAGCGTCGGCCTGCGGACTGAAGGGTCCCAGGTTTGATTCCGGTCGGGGGCATGTACCTTGCTTGCGGGCCCATCTCCAGTGTGGGGTGTGCAGGAGGCGGCTGATCGATGTCTCTCTCTCATCGATGTTTCTGACTTTCTATCCCTCTCCCTTCCTTTCTGTGAAAAATCAATAAAATATATTTTTTTTAAAAAATGTGAAGGTGGCTTCAGAAAGAGAGATTGTGTTTCAATAGAAACCATGTTCCACAGCTGAGGAGTGTGTAGGTTCTAGTCTAAGATCCATTCAGCTGGGAGCCATATACATAGCCGCCTCCTGAAACGAGACTCAGGGGCTGACCTGGACGGAAAGTATTTCCAGGACTGAATGGACCAAAATGACATTGTTCACCTGTACACCAGGCTGGGTTGGGAATGCGGGTTTTATGAAATGTGTGGCGACCATCCTTGGGACAAATGCTTCATTTCCCCTCCCCTCCTTTTCCTGGGAGTAACTGGGAGGTGCACATTTTTCTCGGAGACTCACAGCTACAAATAGCCATTAAATGACTCGAGATAAGCATCAGAGGAATCTCCAGCACAGTCATTCCTGGTCTCAGCGGCTGACCCTGAGGATCAGTATTTCAGGTCAGCACTCTAGTCCGCCAGCGAGGCTCAGGGGCTGAGTGCCAACCGAGGAGCCAGGAGATCAGGGTTCGATTCCCGGTCAGAGCACAGGCCCGGGCGGCGGGCTCCATCCCCTGTGTGGGGCAGGCAGGAGGCAGCCGATCCAGGATTCTCAGCATTGGTGTTTCCCTCTCTCTGTCCCTCTCCCTGCCTCTCTGAGATCAGTAATAAATACAGATGTAAGGGGAAAAAAATCAGACATCTGTCAGATTGACCCTGCCTGCTCTCACTCCATCTGAAGATGGTCCAAGAGGGACATCTAGGAATTTCTTTCTTTATTTTTTTATATATATTTTTTATTGATTTTTCATAGAGAGGAAGGGAGAGGGATAGAAAGTTAGAAATATCGCTGAGAGAGAGACATCGATCAGCCGCCTCCTGCACGCCCCCCACTGGGGATGCGCCCGCAACCAATGTACATGCCCTTGACCAGAATCGAACCTGGGACCTTTCAGTCCGCAGGCCGACGCTCTGTCCACTGAGCCACACCGGTCTCGGCTAGGAATTTCTTGACTGCTTGCCTTCAGAACCTCAGGTGGCATCAAGCAGTGGTGTGTTCCCGGCTGCCAAACATGCGTTTGACAAGCAGAGACAAGCACCAGAGGAGCATGCTGAGTGGCAGTCGGTGTCACCCAGGGGAGAGGCGGCTGGCGGCAGCCTCACCCACTGAAAGGCGGGCCGGGGCCCATCTGGGGGTGAGCACTCTGCCTATGCATGGCCTTCCAGGCTGGAGCAGTGTAAGGGTGTCTCTCTGAGGCCCATGCCCTCGGCGGCCACGGTCAGAGAGAGGACTGTGTCTGAGTCCCACCCGCAGGCCCGGGGGCAGGAGATGTCCCTGTGACTTTGCGACATCCTTCCCATGACGTTGTTTCATGTCTGTCTGTGCTCTGCTCGCCCTCAGCAAGTTCCCGGCCACACATTCCCCCGCATTCCTCCCCGTCCCGCCCTGAGGAGCAGTGGGAGGAGAGGAAGCCGGGGGCCAGGCCCGGGGTGGGGGCCGGGGGTGCCAGCGTCCGGAGCCCCGGGAGGCGGAGAGCCAGACGCTGAGGCAGGCCTGTCCCGGGGCCGGAGGGCGAGCTCCCCCTGCACCCCGCCTGGCTCGGCCGATCCCAGCCGCCTCCCCCGCCTGCAGGTGCCCCGCGCCCGTCTGCTCGCTCCTCTCGGGGGACTGTGTCCCTCCCCCCTGGCTGGGACCCCCCGGGTGGCAGAGCCTGCTCTGTGGGACCTGCCAGGCCCCCCGGGGCAGAGGCCACGGGGAAGGCACAGAACCCCGACTCGAGCACGCCTCCCAGAAAGCCCCCAAAGCCTCCTCGGCATCTGCGTGTTTTCACCCGCACCTTCTGTGGGCGGGAGTCACTTACACAAAACCCGGAGAGAGATGCGCCCCTCCCGCTGTGTGCCGGGCGGCTGGGGGGCGGCGGGGGGCGGGGGGAGACACAGGGGCCGCACACGTGTTCCAGGAATCAGATGTACGACTGCTGATATCAGCAGGATGACGATGGATATTTCTTTGGAGAGCCACATTTTTAAACTTAGCTATCTAGGTAGGCACACTGTTAGGAACTTAGTTAGGGGACGCCTAAGCTGGCCTTTGCTAAAAGCTCAGGGAGCCAAAGAGCCTCATGTGGCTCTCGAGCCACCGTCTGCTGACCGGCCACTGCCCTAACTGGTGTGGCTCAGCGGATAGAGCATCGGCCTGCAGACTGAAGGGTCGTGGGTTCGATTCCGGTCAAGGGCATGGGCCTTGGTGGCGGGCTCCACCCCCAGTGTGGGGCGTGCAGGAGGCGGCTGATTGATGTCTCTCTCTCATTGCTGTTCCTTAGACAATGCAAGAGCTTCCTAGCAGAGAACCCCCCTCAGGTGTGTCCGCAGCGCACTGAAAAGCGGGGGAACCATGTGGACAAGGTAAATATTCGCAGAAACATATTCTATGCAGTGACCCTGTAACAGGAAATACACGGCGATTCTCCTTCGCCTGCAACTGGAAAAGCGAGCTCTCTGCGCGTGTGTCTCTGCTTTCCGAAAACCCTGGACAGCAGAGGCAGCGGCTCCTCCATCACAGCCCCCCCCCCCCACACACACACACACACATACACCGGGAACCAGCCGCTGCCCCCGGCGCTCCCCCACCTCCGAAAGGGCTCTGGGGGGGCTGTGGGGAGGATCCCACAGGAGGTGGGGGGGCCTAAACAGGAAGTGGCCGTGCCTGTGGCCTGGGGTGTCCAGAGCCCCCGGGGGAGGCTTCCTGCGGGTCGCAGAGGGTCACAGACGACGGGAGTGACTCAGAGGGACATCAGGTCTGGCCACGCCTTCCTTCCCTGCCCAGGCCCGGCCTCCACTCCCCCAGTAACCACCACCCCCCACTCCTCCGGTGGCTTAAAGAGAAGGAGCACAGAAGGCAGGTCCTCACGGTGAGTCCCGGGAGGAAGACAGCAGCACCTCAACTTCTCTTTCCGCAGACCTTTCCAGAAGCTTCCTCCAGCGATTCCCGTGTGAGTACTGGGGAGCGGACTTCCAGCAGCCCCTGAGCTGGAAGAGGGCCTTTCCTTTCTGGGGGGGAAGCAGGGTTCTCGCCAAGAGGAAAGAGGGGTGGTGGAGGGGACCCCATCTGCAGCCCCAAAATGAAACCTGGCTCTTTTCTAGAAACCAGGTGAAGGCAGGTCTCATGCACACGGTCCTCAGCACTTGAACTTGAGGGCTTCAGCCAGTAAACACGCAGCATGTGCTTTCAGAAATGATCATTTTGTCAGGAGTTGGTCAGAGGGAGTCTTTCTTTTTGTAATGTTAAGCTGGCAGCGGCAATTCTTGACTAATGATGTCTGTTCAGTTGGAGTTTTCTGAGTCTGTGGTTTACCTTTAAGTATTATTCAGTAACGTGTAAAGAAATGTAACCAAGACTATCTCGGAGCCTTATGTTTGAAGAAACTTCTTTCATTGCCATTAACGGTGTTTTAATTGAGATATAAGCATTAGAATCCTTGGACTCTAAATCCTTTTATGCTCACATTCACACATCTCTTTATGGAAAAAAAAATTTGTCAAGCCTCCAAAGACCAAAACTCGTGTTCTAAGATACTTCAGTAAGAAGATAAGTATCTCATCTATATGTATAGCCGTTACGGAAATTAAAGCAACAGCTATCTACCTACACACCAGTGGTTCTCAACCTGTGGGTCGTGACCCCTTTGGGGGTCGAACGACCCTTTCACAGGGGTCGCCTAAGACCATCAGAAAACACCTATTTCCCATGGTCTTAGGAACCAGCACACCGCTCCTCGGTGCAGCAAAGTGTAGCCATGTCGTTTACTGTGGTCATAGGAAGACTGTGGCTGGCTTATTTCACTTAGCATGATGCTCTCCAGGTCCCTCCAGTCTGTTGCAAATGGTAGGCATTCCTTCCTTTTTACAGCAGCATAGTATTCCATTATAGAGATATACCACTTTTTTTTCTAATCCACTCGTCTGCTGTTTCCAAATCTTAGCTATTGTAAATTATGCTGCTATGAACATAAAGGTGCATATGTGCTTTCTGATTGGTGTTTCTGATTTCTTGGGATATATTCCTAGAAGTGGGGTCCCTGGGTCAAATTGGAGCTCCATTTTTAGTTTTTTGAGGAAACTCCACACTGTTCTCCACAGCGGCTGCACCAGTCTGCCTTCCCACCAGCAGGGCACAAAGGTTCTTTTTTCTTCACATCCTCGCCAACACTTGTCATTTGTTGATTTATTGACGACAGCCATTCTGGCAGGTGAGAGGTGTACCTCATTGTCGTTTTGATTTGCATCTCTCGGATAAATTAGTGACTTTAAGCAGGTTTCCATGTGTCTCTCTGCCTTCTGTATGTGTTCTCTCAAAAAGTATCTATTTAGGTCCATTGCCCATTGTTTTTATTGGGTTGTTTATCTTCCTTTTGTTAAGTTTTATGCATTTCCTGTAAATGTTGGAGATTAATCCCTTATCAGAGATAGTGTTGGCAAATACGTTCCTCCATGCAGTGGGCTTTCTTGTTGTTTTGTTGATGGTTTATTTCGCTGTGCAGAAGCCTTTAATTTTGATGTTGTCCCATTTGTTTATTTTCTTCTTAGTTTTCATGGCCCTCAGAGCTGTGTCTGTAAAGATACGGCTACGACAAATGTCTGCTATTTTACTGCCTGTGGATTCCTCTAAGATGTTTTTATGGTTTCCCATCTTACAGTTAACTCCTTTATCCATTCTGAGTTTATTTTTGTGTCTGGTGTAAGTTGGTGGTCTAGTTTCATTTTTTTTGCATGTATCTGTCCAATTTTCCCAGCACCATTTATTAAAGAGGCTATCTTGACTCCATTGTATGCTCTTGCCTTCTTTGTCAAATATTAATTGAGCATAGTGGCTTGGCTCGATTTCTGGGTTCTCTGTTCTGTTCCAATGGTCTTGTCTCTGTTCTTGTGCCAGCACCAGCAGTTTTGAGAACAGTGGCTTGGTAAAACAGCTTGATAACCAGTATTCTGATTTCTCCAACATTGTTCTTCTTTCTCAATATTTCTTCTTTCTCAGTATTGCTGCACCTATTTGGGGACTTTTTTTTTTTTAAGTTCCAGATGAATTTTTGGAGAGTTTGTTCTATGTCTGTGAAATACACTGTTGGTATTTTAATGGGGATTGTGTTGAAGCTATAGATTGCTGTGGTTAGTTTGAACATTTTAATGATGTTGATTCTACCAATCAACAAACACGATATATTCTTCCATTTGGTTATGTCTTCCTCTATCTTTTTTTTTCCCAGCATCCTGTGATTTCCTGAGTACAGGTCCTTTACCTCCTTGGTTAAATTTATTCCTAGGTACCTTAGTGTTTTTGTTGCAAGACTAAATGGGAGTGTTTTTTTAGTTTCTCTTTATCTACTTCTTCTTGAGTGAGTTTTGATAGCTTGTGTCTTTCCACAAACTGGTGCATTTCATCTAAATTGTCAGATTTGTTGGTACAAAGTTCTTCATAATAGTTCCTTATTACTAGAATCTTAGGAACTGCTGTCTCTTAACATTAGTAATCTGTGCCCCTTCTCGTTTTTTTCTTATCAGTCTGCGTTGATGAGGTTCATCAGTTTTGTGCATTTTGTAAAGGACTATCTTTGCTTTCCTTTACATTCTCTGTTGCTTTTACATGTTTATATTATGGACGTCATGTAATATCATTTTCTTGCTGTAAATTTCCCTCTAAATATTACTCCAACTGTGTTTGGATGCACTGTGTTTTTATTTTTATGGAGTTTAAAACATCCTGTAATTTCCTTCGTGATTGTATCAGGAACCCTTGAGGAATGTTATTCGGGGATTTTTCAAATACTTTTCTTGTACATGTTTATTACACAATGAAGCCTGACGTTCACCATTTCTTCAAAAACAATTCTTTTCTCTCTCAGACGAGCCATTCGTTTGTTTACATGTTTCCGGCAGCAGTAGCTCTTGGGCAGCCAACACCTACCTCCCTGTCCTCTCTCTTTTTTTTTTTTAATATATTTTATTGATTTTTACAGAGAGGAAGGAAAAAGGATAGAAAGCCAGAAACATCAATGAGAGAGAGACATCGATCAGCCGCCTCCTGCACACCCCCCACTGAGGATGTGCCCGCAACCAATGTACATGCCCCCGACCGGAATCGAACCTGGGACCTTTCAGTCCCTAGGCCTACGTTCTATCCACTGAGCCACACCAGCCTCGGCCCTGTCCTCTCTTCTGGGTGACCAGCTCTAACATTTAAAACCAGCCACCTCTTGCTCACCAGGCATTTCCCAAACTATGCGTGGTCAGTGTTATTTACTGTGTTTTCTGGAGTAGAAGACGACTTTTTAACCCAGGAAAATCTTCTCAAAAGTCGGGGGTCATCTTATATGCTGGGTGTCATATTACAGTGGTACCTCGAGATACGAGTGCCCTCACATAGGAGATTTTTTGAGATACGAGCCGTCGAGCGAGTGATTTTTGCTTTGAAATACGAGCCACAGTTGAGATAGGAGTCATCGCGAGGATCGGCCGGCTGCACACGACCCACCCATTTACCGCGACTCGAGCGTCTTATAGTTTCCCACGCCTCAAGGTTACGGAACAAATTAAACTCCTATCTCGAGGCACCGCTGTAACTATAAGCATCGGCTCACAGAACGGTCACAGACAGACTTTAGGACACAGGACGCACAGTGAAAAGTGGACCAGTCCTTTCGGGAGAGAGGCTAGTGTTGCATGAGCAGTGACACACCCCTGTGATCGGAAGCAGGTAAAACGGTGAAACGTATGATTCTGCGGGAAGAACACGTGGTGAATGGGTCTGAAAGCCGGACCTTGCAGTCAGTCACACGGTAAGGGGACCGTCCCTCGAGGCATTCAAACTGCCGGAGGCTGGTCTGTCGCCTCCTGCACACTCGGCAGAGGTTCAGGGTGAGCACGTCGCCAGCAGACGCTCAGGATGGGAGGCACGACCCCAGCCCCGGCCGGAACCCGCCCAGCGGGAGCGGCATCGCCCCGAGACTGTCTACGGAGACGGCAGCCTAAGGGCTCGGGGTGGGCCCTGACTCCGCCTTCCTGAGCCCCAGCTCCAGCCTGAGCCTGTGACCTTTGGGCCTAAATGGATTCTTGCAGCCCAGAAAGTCTGAAACTGCTCAAGCTGCCCTGGCTGGTGTGGCTCAGGGGTGTCTCCCCGCCCTCCTGCCTGTGACAGGATCAGGGTCTCTTCTCCCTGCCTATGGGGTATCAGGGGTCTCTCCCCTCCCTGCAGGCAGCTCTGTTCGCTGTTTCATGGAAGGTCTGGTCAGGGAACTGGTTCAAAAAACAGAAATGCATTTTAAAGGTGAAATTTGTGAAAACGTGTCTCTTTAATAAAGAACCAGAGCAGAGGGAACAGACGTGGCTCACCAGGTCCCGGTCTGTGTTACAGACGTGGATCACCTGGTCCCCAGTCTGTGTCACAGACGTGGCTCACCAGGTTCGGTCTGTGTTACAGACGTGGCAAACCATGAGGAAGCAAGCCCTCCTCTGGGTTTCTGTGTGTCTGCTGCTCAGCGGTGCCTTCCGCCCCCTGGACGCCGCTCCGGAGCGGGAGGAGGAGGAGGAGGATGCGGACGGTACAGGTAACCTCACAGCCCCCACTCCCTCCCCTCCCCTTCTGTCCCCCTCCCCCTCTGTCCCCCGAACCCCCAGCTCCTGGTTGTCATCAAACCGGGACACGAAGCTGCCATTGAGCAGGACCGTGGCGGGTGCTGGCTGCTTTCTCTGTTTTGCTTTGCTCTTAAAACTTTTGAAAGATATCGTTACAGATTTCAGAGAGAAGGGGGAGAGAGAGAGAGAGAGAGAGAGAGAGAGAGAGAGAGAGAGAGAGAGAGGAGGGAACACCGGTGGGCTGCCTCCTGCATGCCCCCTGCTGGGCACCGAGCGGGACCTGAGACCAGGTAGACGCCTGGCTGTGCGACCTTCCCAGTTCCCGCAGTTTTGCTTTTTAATTAATCTTTTAATTAAGCACGACCCCGTATCCAAACCGTTCCCGTCCGGGAGGCACCATCCATCACCCGGGGCCGAGGCCATTTCGCAGAGCGGCGCTGTCTAATTAGCAGGATGGCCGGTCGCGTTATCGAAAAGCTCGCTGCTCTCCCAGGCCCTCAGTCAGCCATTTCCCATCAGCCCCTCTGCCGGGAGGATAGAAGAGAAGAACCGCTCAGAAACACAGAGGTGATAAGATCACCCAGCAGTGCTGAGCTCTGAGCACGCCCCTGGCAGGGGAGGGAGGATGGGCATGGCCTGGGGGGGAGGAAAGCTGGGGGGGGGGGTCACCTTCACCAGGTGGCGGTGGGCCAGGCCTGCTTGCCCGTGGAGCTGGCACACGGTGTGCAGAACGGCCTGCGCTCCGTCCGCGCCCGACCCCGGGCCCCCAGCGACCGTGTCCACCACCAGCCGGGCCTGGGCCTCCCCCTCTTGACCGGAATCGAACCTGGGACCTTTCAGTCTGCAGGCCAAGGCTCCATCCACTGAGCCACACCGGTCTTGGCTAAAGCGAGTTTTAGACAGGAAAACGACTGGGCGGGGATTCTGTAATTAAGTCTACCCGCTTCCCCTGAGTGCCGGTCCATGACACCATCTCTGACAGTGCCACCCGCTCACTGAGAGGGGGGACCCCAGCGGTCAAGCCACCCCCCCAGTCAGCCCGGGGGTCAATTCCCACCCAGGTCATCCCTCAGGGCGCTGGGTGAGCGGTGAACTCCGGCTCTTCCCGTTTTGTAAGCTGGAACCTGGAGACCATAAGGCCACGTCATGTTTGCTGTGGCGACTAAATGACATAATTACAGGCTGTGATTCCTCAGGAAACATCAGCTGTTATTCCTAGAATTCCAAGGAGGTCGTCCTTTCATCTTCGTGGGCACTGCCGCCACCTGGTGGGGAAACTACCAAAGAGCAGGTTGAACTTGAGTAGGTGTATTCTTTTTTTTTTTTTTTTAAATATATTTTATTGATTTTTCACAGAGAGGAAGGGAGAGGGATAGAAAGTCAGAAACATCGATGAGAGAGAGACATCGATCAGCCGCCCCCTGCACACCCCACACTGGAGATGTGCCCGCAAGCAAGGCACATGCCTTTGACCGGAATCGAACCTGGGACGTTTCAGTCCGCAGGCCGATGCTCTATCCACTGAGCCAAACCGGTCTCGGCGAGTAGGTGTATTCTTGATGCAGAAAATGTGAAAGAACTGGCATGATCGGGACTATGCAATGTTATTACGAGTAAAAGCCAGAGGGGTCACCGCTGAGAACCCATCTAATAAACTGTTGATTTATAAGAAAAAGGTTTTGTGCACATATATGGCAACTTAGGTTTTGTGCTGTCTTCTGTAGGTAAAGATCTATGTGTTATTATAAACCTGGCACGTGGTATCGACCTTATTAAACTTTAAGCCTGGAAGTTTACCGATCTATAATCTCCGTTGGTTCGATTTCTTTTAATGGACAAGAATAGTCAATTCGGTTATCAAATTAGTCAAAAAATGGATGTAGGATTTTGTAATAATATTCCTATTTTTAAAAAGTTAAAAGCTGCCTTGGTGGTTGAGATAAAAGTCACGTGTCCATCCAAAGTGGCGAATGAATCAAACAGCACATGCCCATTGATGCCCAGAAAGCCACACTGTACCCACTCCAAGATGGCAGGGCCTGCGTGCCACTTTGTGACTTACAGAAAATTAAGAATAACACTGCAGTTATCCTGTTATGAAGAGTTTTAACATTACTTTCAGTATGATTAATAGTTTGCATCAATTCAACTGATCCTTAGGACAAAAATATGAAGAGTAGGAGAGAGTTGATAAAATTATCTAATTCAACTTTTATGACATGCATCTTTTCTCTCCAAAGTTCAGATTAGAAACTACAGGAAATCTAACATGGATTTTCCTTCTACATGGCCATACATATACAAACTTGTTTTTTATATCATGTTTTAAACTGTTTTATGTAAAAGTATGAAAGTGGCATGTATCCATGTTTCTTTTTTCAACGTAGATCATGTGTGGCGCATTAAAAGGCTCTTTTGAACATCCTTAGTTATCAGTTTAATTTCACAGAACACTGCTGCCCCTACAGGCCAAACCGTGAAGTCGTTTTGCACCAATTCTAGTTTTCACTGCGTCTTACAGATTCTGTAAACAGCTGCCACCGAATTAAAAGTAGCTTCTGCTAATATAATTAAACTTGATAAAAATCCAATTTAAAATGTTATTGGATTTTCTGTTTGAATAGAAGGGGTCCATGGTAAGGGGAATATGTTTTTTTTTTAATGGCTGAATTTAAAAAGAGGTCTCTGCTTATGTAGAAGGCTAATGCATCACCTCACAATTACCACTCCATTCCACCAGCCCACGGGCACGCGTGCGCGCCATGACGAGAGAATAGGAAAACTAGTCTACCTTTCCCCCTACTAGCCGATTACTGATTGCTGAGGATCAATAATCATAAACTGGCCATTAATGAAGTGTGTTCGTTATGAATGGATCATTATCAATGACCCTGTTTCCCCGAAAATAAGACCTTGTCTTCTATTAAGTTTTTGCTCCCAAAGAGGAGCTGGGTCTGATGCTCAGGGGTGTCTTATTTTTCCACGAAGAAGGACACAGTGCACATGTATTGTTGAATAACAAAAAAAGGAAATGTATGACCTGTCTGCGGGACGGTAGTCGTTGTCATCACCAACCAGCTCCCTGATGGGCCGCAGCGCAGCCGGAGCTGTTCAGGCAGGGCGAGGTCTCTTTACATCAGGAGTCAGACGCCTGACGGTCACTTCGGAGGGGGCTGTATATTCCGGGGAGGCCTGATGTTCGAGGGAGGCCTGATGATCGGGGAGGTCTTATTTTCGGGGGGGAGGGGGATGCCTTCTATGACAGCGAGAGGCCAAACAGGAAGCAGGTCTTATTTTGGGGGGAGGTCTGACTTTCGTGGAGACAGGGTAGCGTGGAAGCAGCAGCTGATTGCAGCTTCGTTGGGGACACAGCCTCTCCTCGTGGCGCACTGGCCACGGTGGTCGGTGTCCGGAAGGACATGACGGGTCTCGGAGTGGCCTGTCCTGGGTCCTCGGCTTTCCCTGAAGGTCAGGCCGGGAGGAGGAGGGAGCCTGCCCGGAGGACGGGTGGGGGGTGAGGGTCCCGGGTGACAGCTGTCGCTCTCCCTGCAGGTCCCGTGGCCCCCGAGCTCTGCGCGCTCCCCGCCGACACGGGCCCCTGCCGGGCCGCGCTGCCCCGGTTCTTCTTCAACGCGCCCGGCGGCCGCTGCGAGGCCTTCGTGTACGGCGGCTGCCGGGGCAACGGGAACCGCTTCCTGAGCGCCGCGGAGTGCCGGGCGCGGTGCGGCACAGCGGGCACGGCCGGCACGGAGGCCCCTGCAGGTGAGGGGCCGTGGGGCCATTTTATTCCATTTTATTTTATTTTTTTAAATTTTTTATTAATGTGTACATATCTTCTCATTGCCCCCCTCCCTCCCAGGCACAACCCAACCCCCCAGTGTCTTGTGTTCATTGGTGATGCTTATCTGCAAGCACACAAGTCCTTGGGTGGATCTCTCATCTCCCCCACCTCTCCTCACCTTCCCGCTGTGACTTCACAGTCTGCTGGATGCTTTGCTGCCCTCTACTAGTCCATTACTGATTGCTGAGGGTTAATAATCATGAACTGTCTCTATCCTTTTGTTCATCGGTTTGCAATGTTCTTTATGACCCACACAGGAGGGCGATCCTTTGGTGCTTCTCCTTCATGGCCTGGCTTGTGTCACTATTTCTTTAAATACGGAACGCTGCAGGAATTTGCATGGAGAAATGCACATCCACCACTGGACCCCCTCGAGGGCTCCCCACATCCATCCGTCCCCGCTGTCCCTGCTCCCCGCCTTCACATCAGCCCCCCAGAAACCAGAGAAAGCCCCCTGCCCTGTTGTCTGGCGCTGCCCCCTTCAGAATAGGATGGGGAATGACTTCCCGTGTGCAGACAGGGTTTGCCTCCGCGGGGAGGTGGGTGCAGGGTGGACACGGCCAGTCACGGGGACTTGGAATTTCTCAGGAGGGAAAGAGGGACCCAGATCTGGATGTGGGTGCAGAGGGGTAAAGGGTAAAGGTCACCGATGGGAAGTGGGAAACCAGCAGCTACAGATCCACATAGACCCTGAGCCATCCTGACCGTCCAGGGCAGCGGTTCTCAACCTGTGGATTGCAACCCCTTTGGGGGTGGAACGACCCTTTCACAGGGGTCGCCTAAGACCACCGGAAAACTCAGATATTTACATCACGATGCATCACAGTAGCAACATTTCATGGTTGGGGGTCACCACCACGTGAGGAACTGTATGCAAGGGTCGTGGCCTTAGAAAGGTTGAGAACCGCTGCTCCAGGGTCACGGTGCCATTGCTCCAGTCACCAGCCACCGTTAGACTGAACCCAGAGCCGTCCAGAACGAGCTGAGGAAAACACATCTTAGAATAAAGACCAGACGTAAATAGGGAAGGGGAGAGGAGGTCAGCCAGGCAGGCACTATCCCTTCGCCTGGTCAGCAAATGCAGACGATGGGACAGGAGACTCACAAGAGAAAGGATGCGGCCCATGAATCAGCACGACCAACACCCTCCCTGGCTCAGTCTGCGCCTCAATCAACACAACCAACACCCACTGGCTCAGTCTGCGCTCAGGCACACGGCTTCAGAGCGTTCCAGGAACGCACTGTCAGAATCAGGAGAATCAGAGAATCGCTCAATTTCAGTCAATGTTTCCTTTTTAAAACTATAGTTTTTATTGATTTCAGAGAGGAAGGGAGAGGGAGAGAGAGAAACATCAATGAAGAGAGAAAATCATGGATCAGCTGCCTCCGACTCGCCCCACACTGGGGATCGAGCCTGCCACCCAGGCAGGTGCCCTGACCGGGAATCAAAATGCGACCTCCTGGTTCATAGGTCGACACTCAGCCACTGAGGCACTCTGACCGGTCATGATGTACCTTTTAAATCAATACCAGTAGGAAAGTTCCAAGTAGATGAGAGAGAGAGAGAGAGAGAGAGAGAGAGAGAGAGAGAGAGAAAGAGTAAAGATCTTATAAAAACCCATATAATGATAAAGATCTTATAAAAACTCATATAATGATAAAGATCTTATAGAAACCCATATAATGATAAAGATCATATAGAAAGCTATATAATGATAATGATCTCACAGAAACCCATATCATGATAAAGATCTCATAGAAACCCTTACCATGATAAAGATCTTACAGAAACCCACACTTGAAACCTCCATGTTCATGTTGACCCATGCCATCCCAATACATTTTATAGAAAATTTTAAAAAAATAAGAAATACAAGTAGAAACAAACCTCAAAAATAAGAAGAAATGACCAGTATCAGGAAAGAGCATAGATATGAACCTACCAACGTTCACAGGATAACGAGGGAATCTCACCAACCATCGGTGCCAATGACCATTTAACAGCCGGAGGAGACCACACAGATCCTGGAAGGCCAGACACCACCCACCCACAGCATTTCGCCTCCCCCTTCAGGTAGATTAGCTTCCTGGACGCATCCACTAACCAGCACTAACAGATCCCTCAGATAACCCTCATCCTGGGAGCCCCCCCCGAGAGGCTGGCTCCCGCGAACTCAGCACCGCCATCGAATAGAACGTCTGAAAGGCGAGCACGCCCTCCGGCAAACACATTCAATCTGTGGATAAAACACTTCCCGCAGAGGCCACTGTGGGGCTGGAGGGCTGGAGGGGCAAGTCCTAGAAAACAGTGAAGGGAGCCCACACCCTCCTGCACAGACTCCGGAACATCGAGGAGAGGGAAACCTTTCCGCTTCATGATAGGACACCAGCAGGACAATTCCTTACTCTGGCGCCAGACGGACACAGTCCCAGAAAGAGACCCGCAGACCCCATGTCCCTCAGAACCACGGGCACAGCCAGCATTTTAAAGTCACAGCAACTCACGTCAGGGCGACATAAACATAATGCATTAGGACCAAGTACAGTGGTACCTCGAGATACGAGCGCCCTAACATATGAGATTTTTGAGATACGAGCTGTCAAGCGAGCGGTTTTTGCTTTGAAATACGAGCAACATCTGAGATAGGAGTCATCGCGCGGATCGGCCGGCTGCACACGACCCACCAGTTTACCGAGACGCGAGCGTCTCCTAGTTTCCCACGCCTCAAGGTGACGGAATGAGTTAAACTCGTATCTCGAGGTACCACTGTATGGTTTCTTTCTTTCTTTCTTTCTTTCTTTCTTTCTTTCTTTCTTTCTTTCTTTCTTTCTTCCTTTCTTCCTTTCTTCCTTTCTTTCTTTTTAATATATTTTATTGACTTTTTACAGAGAGGAAAGGAGAGGGATAGAGAGCTAGAAACCTCGATGAGAGAGAGAGAGATATCAATCAGCTGCCTCCTGCACGGCCCCCACTGGGGATGTGCCTGCAACCCAGATACATGCCCTTGACCGGAATCGAACGTGGGACCTTTCAGTCCACAGGCCGACGCTCTGTCCACTGAGCCACACCGGTTTCGGCGACCAAGTGTGGTTTCTGCAAGGCACGTAAGACTGAGTAAATATTCAGAATTCAACCTCTGTGTTAACAAGGAATGGAGATGAAACATATAAACTTCTCAAAAGAAGCAGGTTGTAGCCCGTGACTATTCGAATCATCAACAGGTAGAATAGCTGGCCATGCATCCTCATTTCTGTAAATGCGTTCAACCTCGGAGCACAGAGACACTGTGATGATAAAGTGAGATGGGTGATGCTTACAATAACTGAAAATAACTGGCTGCTCAGAAAGCATCGGGAGAAGTGTGTTGACCTTCGTCATGAGAGCAGTGGGTGGTGATGAACCATCGTCCCGGCTCATTGAGCTGGAACTAACAGCGTCCACTCAGCGACTGATAACCAATGTGCACTTACTGTTTTCTCTTTCAGATGACGCGGAGGCACCGACCGGGACCAACGGTGACATTCCTTTTGTGCTTTTTGCTATAATCAGGATAATTGGCATGATGACTTAATGTCATTTACTTATTAGTATAATTCACTTATGTCTTCAGTTCTTAGGTTTCTCTGACACGTGCGGTTCATGATCAATCTATGTGATCTTTGAAATCGTGTTTTGTTTATTTAATTAAATTATATATATTTTATTGATTTTTTACAGAAAGGAAGGGAGAGAGATAGAAACATCAATGAGAGAGAGACAAAGATGGTGGGTTAATTTGCATAGGCCATCGTCGCCATGGCAATGGCCAGGCGTTCCGCACCGCCCCAGCCGCTCCCGGCCTCTAGGCAGCGTGGGAAGGCGGAAAGGTGGCTCTGGCCGGAGGGAAGGCAGTGCCGGCAGCCAGGGGCAGGAAGGCCCACTCTTGCATGAGTCTTCGTGCACCGGGCCTCTAGTGAACGTAATGAAGAAAAATAAGTGAGCCACGTTTTGCCAGGATATTGTGCACTTCCAGGCTGAGGGTAAACATGCCCAGGATCCTGTTCTGTCCAATCACGAGCCAGTTGGCAGTGGAGGCCCCGCTAATGACTGCGGGAACTTAGGACAGGGACTCCCGGTGGCGACCACATGCGGTCAGAGCCGCGCCTGCCCGAGTCCACCTGTGGCGGCCGGTGTCCTGGGCCCTGGGAACGCCGTGGGGGGTGTGGGGGGGACACATGGCCACACATGGCCGTAAACGCTCGCTGTTCACCACCCTCAGCCCTGGGTGCGTGTAGCACAGCGGTTCTCAACCTTCCTAACACTGTGACCCTTTAATACAGCTCCCCATGTGGTGGTGGCCCCCAACCATAAAATTACTTTCTTTGCTGCTTCCTAACAGTAATGTTGCTGCTGTTAATGAATCATAATGTAAATATCTGTGTTTTCTGATGGTCTTAGGTGACCCCTGTGAGGGGTTCGATGGACCCCCAAAGGGGTCTCGACCCACAGGTTGAGAACCGCCGCTGCTGGTGTAGCAGGACCGGGGGCTGCTCCCGGGAGCTGCTCTCTGACCTGCGTGCATCCCTCCCTCCCGCAGGCCGGCCCGGCTTCTGCTCGCTGCCGGCCGAGGTGGGGCTCTGCCGGGCCTACTTCACCCGCTTCTTCTACAACCACCGCGCCCGGGGCTGCGAGCGGTTCGTGTTCGGGGGCTGCGGCGGGAACCCCAACAACTTCGAGACCGAGGCCGAGTGCCGGCGAGCCTGCGGGGCCCCGGGTGCGTGCCCCCTTCCTCCCTCCC